>PVHY01014967.1:0-37095 GCA_004024945.1 Uropsilus gracilis
TGTGTGTGTGTGTGTTGGGGGTAGGGTTAGTTTGCCACAGACCCCTCTGGGTTTGCCTCCACTCCACTCCAGTCAACCCTCACCAGGAATAAGTACCTCAAGACGATTTTCAACCACAGAAACAGAAGAGGCGAGGAAGAAAGACGCTAAAAATACATGCCACCTGGGCAGGACTCAAAAAGAGCAAGGTAAGAACCACTGAGCACTGAACTGTGAGAGCAAACATAAAAGAACTATACCTGCAACGTCACTGGGGAGCTGTGACCAAAAATCTGGCGCAGAGACACTGTCAATAATGTCACTGCACATTCCCTTTGTACAGAGGGAGGAAGCCTGCAGGATGGCAGTAGCCCCATAGCAAAGCTCCAAAGGAGGAGCCCAAGAGACCTACCATCAGCTGATGGCTGTCCCCATCAAGGAGCTGTTTTACCAAAACATACCGCAGGGAATCATGCCCCCAAAGTCAAAGACCTGGAACATAATGAGAAGGAGCAACAAAATGAGGCAGAAAACAGCAGCGATAACAGTCACCAAGAAACAAGAAGCATTGATACAAGCCAAAGGTACTCAGAGTGATCTACGAAGGCAAAAGCAGCACAAAAAAGATAAACAGCAAGCTCTTCCAAGACCCAAGAAATCACACCTTCACCAAGGATGAGGAAATAGATCAAGGAAAAAAAAAAGAGTCTAAAGGGCTAAACATGGACAAACAACAAAAAGAAAGGAGGCAAAGAGACCAGAGGGGGCATGGTGGGGTGGGGTAGTCCCATGGGGATCAACAATTATACAATCATGTATTGTAAAAAATCCAAAAATAAAATAAAATTAAAAAAATTTCCCCAGATTAATAGACAGGTTACAATATTAATTCACCTTCCCAGTCCAGGGAAACACATTTGTTCCATTTTTCCTATAGCATCAATTAGTGTTTTAATAATTTTCTTTGAATAAGTTGTATTTTGACTTAAGTTAGCACTCACATAATTTACTTCTTTGTTTAAAACATTTTTGAGTGTTATCCTTTTTTTTAGTTGTATACTCCGAGGTAGGGGTACTTTAGCTTTTATCACATGGGCCAGATTATGCTACAGAAGTGAACTGGCCCCACTCTGAAGTCACTGTGGACATATGAATGGCCCAGGACAGCTGTGGGACAGGCTTTGATTTTGTGTCTCCTCTATCTTAACAAAAGCTCCTGAACTTGCTGCTGAGAGGCAGAGAGAGACAGGTGTCCTCTCATTGCTTCAGTCCCTTCTGGATCCTTACCAGCTTCTGCTCCCATTTCACTGACAGAAACTAGTTGCTTCTGCTCCCATTTCACTGACAGAAACTAGTTGCAGGACCGTGACTACAAACCAGGGGGTTGGGAAATAATCTTACAGCTGCCCAGGGAGGAGAAGAGAGCTAGACTACAGGAAGCCATGGCAACGCATGCCACACACATGCTCTTGTCTCCGGTGGATTAAAGCAAAGAAGACATTCTCACAAGTTATCTTGAGATAACAGTTAAAGGAGCAAATAATAGGGGGATGAAGCAGTAATGCGGTAATACTTCCCCCCCAAATGAGGAGAAGGGCATGAGTTCTTGGGTAGCCAGTCATGAGGGAGGGAGGAATGCTGCACAAGGGGAAATGAACAAGGGAAAATAGGACATGGAGGGGTTGGAATTAGTGAAACAATGATGGAGTGAAATGACCAAGGAAAGGGAAGACAGCAATAATTTTTTATTTTTATTTTTTTTTAGAGACTAGGTCTCACTATATTGCCTGGGGTAGTCCTGAACCCATGGACTCAAGTGATCTCTAGCTTCAGACTCTCAGGTAGCTGGGACTACAGGCGTGCACTACCATGCCTGGCAAGGAGACAGTAATAATTAACCTTTATTGAGTGCTGGTTTTTCCAAATATTTTATATTTCTTAATTCTGCCCTCTCAACAACCAAATAGACTGGGTCTATTGAACTCTCCTTTAACTTAAGACAAACAATCCTGCCTCTGGCCAATGGCAGGATTGGATCCCCTGCCCCACCTCCACACCCCCAATCTGAAGTCAATCAAACTTTGTTAGCCTGGGACATCTGTTAAGATATCCTTAAAGGGGAAAGTGAGAGAGGGAGAAGGGGCTTTCATTCCCAGCATAGGTGCTTTGTGTCTGCTCTCTCAGTTTGTAGGACCTACTAGGCATATAGTAGGTACTCGATGCATGATTCTCTCTTTCCTGCTTCTTCCCAGAACCCCATGTGCCAAGGGCAGGCTCCTGGACACCTGTGTCCTATCTGAGCACTGTGTTTTCTCAAAACCACAAGTGGGGTGGGCCTGAGAGTCTCACCCATTCTGGGTAAGACACCCTGGTGCCCACCAGATTGGCATGGTCCTGGTGGAGAGTGAGGAAGGAAGAGATCTTTGACCTCAGTACACTGGTAGACTGTTTCTGGCAACAGATGGGGAAGCTCTAATGTGGGTGCTGCGAAAAATGTACTCCTCTAGCCTCCACCAGCGAGTGCTGCCAGGATGAATGTGCTGGCTCCACAGTCAGGCAGATGCAGGCCCACTACTCTCCTGTCCCGCTGCTGACCACATGCCTTTGTGCAGTAGCTCTCTCTGCATTTGGATTCTTCACCTGTAGACATGGACAATGATGACCTCAGGGGTCTACATGAGAGGATTCACACAAAATGTTTAGCCCAGGCCCTGGCACAGACATGAAATAGCAAGTTTAGGTCATTGCATGTCATAGGTGTGGAAACAAGGTCCGGCAAGTTGCCTGGGCTATAACAGTGACCGGCTGAGTGGGGCTTGAATTCTGGTCCAGGTGCAGAAAGAACCTTCTTTACAGGGGCAGCCTGATGGAGCCTTGTAAGGAGGGGTGTCAGAATTTTAGGATGAATAACAAAAAGCCTGAGCATTGGTGTCATGATCCTGTGGGCCCTTTGCTTCTCAGGTCATTGTGGCACCTTCTGTTTGTCCCTAGACTGGTTGGTCAGCCACTGAGGATGGTGCTCTCCAAACTCCGCCAGGGCTTGGGGTCCAAGAAAGTATGACCTCAGCAGAAACAGGGTTCTTGGTTTCCCATTTGTGGGGTGGGGGGTTGGATGGTGGCCTGAACTTCTGCTTTCAGGGGCAAGCAGATTCTCTGGACACCCAGAGTATAGGAGCCACTTAACAGCGATGTGGGTTGTGCAGGCACAAATGTCCATAGGACCTGCATTAGGAGGTCTAAGGGAAGCTCCTGGACCATATGAACATATCTGGCCCAGAGAGGTGGTGGGTGGCTACCTTTTGTTTTTTCATGGTAATGGAATCAGGAGAAGGGGGAGAAAGAGTTTCTTAGGATTTCATTCATTCAACAAACATTTTTTTGAGCACCTACTATGTGTCCTATGTCCTATTCTCAAAGCTGTGAATGGGATGGGTCTGGGATCTTATTCCTGGCATTCACTTAGCCAGACTGGTGTGGGTTGGGTTGCCTGCTGGCAGGGAAATAAGAAGCAGAAAGGCCATTTGGGATTTAGCAGTAAATAAGTCAGCTAAAAATCTGTCCTCATAGAGTGGACATGGTTCAGAGAGACACAGAAGATAAATGAGAAAAATAAATATTAGACGTTGATAAATGGTAAGGAGTAAAAATAAGTCAGGGAAGGAAGAGATGGGAAGTTTGTAGTTGTTGAGATTGTAGGTGTTTTTGTTTTATCACGGTACTTTCTCTGATTACCTTGTAGTCGTTCTTAGTCATGCCTTTGATGGAGGCATCATTTAGAAGGAGAAGGAAAGGAGACCCAAGTAAAGAGAGGGAGTGGGCAGGACACCGCTGTGGAGTAGCAGGTGCACAGGCGCTGAAGGGTGGTGTGCCTTGTGGGACTGGGGGCAAGGCTGGCTGGAGCCGCAGGAGTGAGAGGGGAAAGTGGTGGCAAGCTGGTTAGAGGTTAAGGTGGAGCTGGACATAGAGGACCTTCTAGGACTCAGGAAAGACTACTGGGAGCCAGGGGAGGGCTGTGTGCAGAGGAGTCACAAGGTCATTTTGGGTGCCCTATTGAGAATAAGATGCATGGGGTGGGGGCAGAAGTAGGGGAACCAGTTGGGAGGAGACACTTGCGGTAATGTAGGTGCTTCATTTCCCACTGTGCCCTGGGCTCTTGGCCTGCTTTCTGGAACAGGGCAGGTACTCAACAAATAATAAATTTGTGAATTAGTAATGCTTAACACCTGCTCTCACCTGGTGCCATGTAGGCCATGTAGAAAGACAAATCCTAGGGACAGCTGCTGGAGATCCTGCTACAATAGGCTTCTTCTTTTCTTTTCTTTTTTTGAGACTAGGTCTCACTGTGTTGCCCTGTATAGTCCCGAACTGGTGGACTCAAGTGATCCCTAGCTTCAGCCTCCCAGGTAGCTGGGATTACAGGTGCACACCACCACACTTGGCTTATAATAGGATTCTGATGGGGAAGAGGAATTTGAATTTTATATGATCTGGTAATTCTGGCAGCAGAGCTGACCTGTTGTATAAGGAATGCTTTCAGCTGCAAATAACAAAGACCAACCAACAATGGCTTAAACAAAGAGAGTTTTATTTTTATTTACAAGAATTCTGGAGGAGGAGAACTGCTGGTATTGGCTTAGTTGCATGAAGATAGTTGCATGATGAGAATCTCTTGGCCTTTCTTGTGGTAGCAAGATTGCTGCTATGGCTCCATGCATCACATCTTCAATCAAAGAACAGAGGGTCAGGGAGGTATCAACCATGTCCATCTTTTATCCAGAATTCCTCAGAAATTCTGATAGACTGCCTCTTAAATTTCACTGGCCATGCCTGATCACCTCAAACTACGAAGAAGGCTGTAGTAGTAAGGAACTTGGATTCACAATCTCTGAGCTGGTAGATGACTAGAGAGGTGTTGGAACTCATCCCGGGGGAATGAACGAGAAGGTTTACCATGACTCCCAGGTTACATGGTTCTGGAGGTCCCTTCTGCTTCTGGGACTTTTTCTTCATGACTCACTGCCTCCTTGGAGTGCCTCTTGGGACCCATGAGTTAACCCCCAAAAGCACTTCCTTGGAGGATCCTACTCTATCCTGGATACCTTATCTCATTTCTCGTTACATGTCTCAACAGCACATGGGCCTGCCTGCAACTTCCTTGGGGAATTGGTCATCTTTACTTAGAGATAGTGCCTCTTTAGAGGGTGTTATTTTTGCCTGGTAATTAAAACAGTTTTACCACATTCTCACTAAAATAGTCACATTCAGGAGCCTTAGAACTTGACTTACACACACACACACAGGCACAAACACACACACAGGCACAAACACACACACAGGCACAAACACACACACAGGCACACACACACACACACAGGCAGCATATCTATATCTACACCCCTGCCTGGCACCACACAGGAGGATTAGTCATCCTCAAATTCTGCAGGAGGAGTAAGACGGGATGAGCTCTTTCCTCCTGGAAGTTCCACTTTTTGGTTCCAGGAATCAAACAACATCCCAAGTTGTAGTTTTGGAATGTGAAAAGAAAAGCTTTTCTACCATTGCTCTGCCACCTTAAATGATGAGTTTGCAAAGCCAGAGGCAGAGATTTTATTCTTCAAGGGAAAAGAAACAGAACTGATTTATCCTCTAACTCTTTAAAAACAGGGCAGGCACATAAAGTTAAGCACTGGGTCTTGAGAGAAAGGATTTTTGAGGAAAGGTGGGTGAATTGTATGGAGCTAGCCCAGCTGATAAAGCCAACGAGGGGTGGATCTCAGGGGCAGAGGGTAGAAATCAAGACTCCAAGGATCACTCATGTCACTGTTGATATTTCCAGAAGCCTAGTGGACATTGTATATTTGTTCAAACCTCCCTAGATTTTAGGAAAACCTAAAAAAATTATTTTTGGCTCCAAGTGCATCATAATAGCAAGGTAAGAAAGAAGCACAGGTTGGCAATTATATACATCTCTGGTGAAAACAGGAGTCACACTACCAGTGCAATTTGCTAGGCAAAGTCTTTCTAGGAATGGAGTCCCTGGGGTAACAAAGAGCCCTTGGGGCTATCAAGGCAGTGGGGGGTAGGGTGGGGGGAACTCTCAGGGCAGAGGTCCCTGGGAACTGAGCTGGCATCAGGATTGAGTTTTCCAACATTTCACACCCATGGATGCTCCAGCCTTGCTGTTTACAGTGGAATCGTCAAACCAGCAGCCTGAGAGCTGGTTAGAAGATATGCAGGCTCTCAGTCCTTGCTCCAGATCTACCGAATCTGAAGCCGTATTTTTACAAGATTTGCAGTGACTTGTAGGCACAATAAGGTTTGAGAAGCACTGTTCTAGGCTTCTGGGAGCAGGAAGGCCGCAATCCTGGCTTGGTGTGGTTACAAAGCCCACTCAGGGAGGGCAATGGAGGGAGGAAACAAATGGGTGGGTGAGCGGGGTAAGCTGGATAACCCTAAGGAGCCCTCCTTGTTAGGACACTCCTCACTGGGCATGACCAGCCACAAGGCCACCTGTGGGCTGCCTGACCCTTCCTCACCTCAAACAACTGCATTTGAATCACTGGCATTCAAGCAGGTATCCCGAGATGCTCCACTTAGCTGGCCCTGGCTGCAGGGGCAGGAATGTCTTTGTGACCCAAAAACTGGGGTACCCAGAGAAGCAGGCCCCACAGGGTAGGACAAAATGCAAGGTTTATCAGGCCAGAGGGGTACCTGCCTCTCCCCACCTCCCAGTTCTGCCAGAAACATCTTGGTAGGGCTCAGAAGACCTTTCGGGAGAGGTGCTTTGCTGAAGGTTTTGAAGCAATAAGTTCTCAGGACTGGAGAGGTGAATGCTGGGAGAAGTCTGGAATGTAGGACCCCCTGATTCTCAAGGAGGACCAGGCCCTCAGGGGCAATGCATTTTTACAGCACTAGCATGCGCATCACAGATGATCCAGGGCCCAGGGCTACCAGACACTGGAGGGTTGTTGGTGCGTGGAGGGCCAGGGGTGGGGGTCGGTCTGCAGCCAATTCTACAGCACTCGCTCTTCACTTGTCAAGGTGGCGATTCTCCGCAGGTTTTCCCTGACTTTAATAAATTCAGGGGCGTGGTCCTCTTCCTTCTCTGGTGGTTTTTCCAGCTGATGGAGATACAAGCAGAGGTATGAAGTGTGCATGATTAGAGAATTTCTATTCTCAAAAACCATTGGGTTTGGACCAAGAGTTCTCTCTGAGCAAATAGACCTGGGGCTCAGTTTGGCCATTTGATAGCTGGGCAGGGAATAGAACATGAGACCAAGTTCTCCCTGTGAAACCCAGTTCAAACTGCTTACCTCTCTGGGCCTCTGTTTTCTCATTTTAAAAATGGTAAAGCCAACTGGTTTGCAGGGCAGTTGTGAATGCAGTCAGAATCAGCACACAATAAATTGCATTGATGAGGAAACAGGTTCAGAAAGGGGAGCCACTGGCACAAAGTCACAGAGCCAAGTGACTGGTGGAGTGAGGACTCAGGCCAGTGGTGGACTCAGAGTCCCATCATCATTCTGCTCAGCCTCCTCCCTCTAGCCAGCTGTGCCTCATGCTGACATCTTCCCTGGACCTGGAGACAGCCTGTGGGAGGTGCTGGCCGGACTGTGTGCCCCCCCCTACCCACCTGGTTCAGCCTCTGCTGCCGTCTCAGCAGCTCCTGCTCAAAGGGGCACTGTAGTCGCTTGGCCTCCAGCTCCTCCTTCTTTTTCTTGATGAGCTGGTTCCGTCGGCGGTGCTCCAGGACACGCTGTAGCTCTGGCTTGCTGTCCACGCCCAGGCCCCTAGGATGGGGGAGCTGTCAGGAGACCGCCCCTGGCCTCCCAGCCCAGTCTCTGGGGCTGTACCATGATGACACCCACCTGCCTGTCTGTGATTCTGGCAGCCCTGGGAGGGGCACCATTACTGTCCCGTTGACAGGGGCTCAGGAAGAGGAGGTGATCAGTCAAGGTAGAGCAGTGAATCTGCACACACATATTGTTTACGACCTGTTTACTCTAGTGACCTGCCAGCCCAAAGACACTTCTGGAGGAGTGTGGGAGCCAGTGCTATCAGAAGACTGGCTGCAGCATCCTGGGAGTGTGAGGCCAGGTGTCCAGCAGGGTGATAAGAAACTCTGGGGGCTGGACATCACAGGCTGCTGATATCAGCAAAGGCTTGCCTGCTGCTCAACTGTCTTTGTTCACCTCACTGTAAAAAGATAGCTGGAAATGAAATGCTAAGGTGATTTCTTTAGAGTGTGACCCCCTCTTCTTCCAGGTTGCTGGCTATCTGGCTAAAGTCCACCTTCAAGATTCAATTCCTTTCACTGCTTTATTGGCATTAAGTGGTGAGAGGTGGCTTGAACTCCAGTCTTCTGGTTTCATGACTTCACAGGGGGAGAAAGGAGCCCCCCAGAACTTAGAAGCCAATCCAAATTACAGAAGTGAAGAGGTCAGAAGAGGACTGGACCCACGCCTGATTGCAATACTAGGTTTTATGTTATTTCTGGTTATTTTCTCAGGATAAGCTTCTGGAGATGACATTGCTGGGTGGGATTTTTTAAAAAAAGATTTTGGATACATATTTCCATATATCCTTTAGAAAAGTTATCCAATTTATATTCTGTCAACAATGTATAAGAGCATCTGTTTCTCTTCACCATCACCAGCTGATCTTATTATATTTGAGAATCTGGTAGGCAGAAAATACTATCTGGCTTTCATTTGTGTTTCTGGATTATTAGTCACATGAAGTGACTTTTGAGAAGCTTACAAGCCATTTGCATTTCTTTTGTGAACTAACAGTATATTACTTTTTTTCCTCCCTCATGGATTTGTATATTTATTTCCATTATTTATACTGCAGCTAGTTGCCTGGTTTATATTTCATGCTTTCTTTTTTATTGTAATATTTTGACGTTAAAAGGTATGACTACAAAAAGGAATCAGAAGTGATTACGATCTACTAAGTGGAAAGTCCCTTGCACACAGCACGCAGCCTGTGCCAATACCAGAACTAGCCAGCAGAGGGAGCCTCGAGGGTGCACAGTCAGCATCCTGGTCCTAGGGAGCAGGGATGTATTTCCCAGGCCAGGGAAGGTAGAGAAGGGCTCAGCTTTCCCCCGCCCTGCTGTCTTAAATCTGTCTCTCTTTTTGTATCCTCAGACCTCCCTGCCTAAATCATGTCCCCTACAGGATTATGATCCCTCCCTGAGATCCTTTCCTGGCCAGCCTCACAATACGCTCTGGCACTCTGAGCTACTTGTATTTCCGGCCCTCCTACCTGTCTTTCAGACCAAAGATGAAACATCACTTCTTTCATAACAGCATCTTTCCCAGAGGCCTCCTGGAACGCCAGGCCCATCATACTACCTGGCTATGCACCTGTTTCCTCTGTGAGGGCAGCGGTTCCTAGGTCTGGGCACAGTTGCTGGTACATAGTAGGGGCTTATTAAATGTACTTGGAAGGCAGGCACAGTGTGGGTCGCTTCATGGTATCTACTGGTGACCACAAAAAGCACCCTCAGCCAATTTCAGCCTGCAGGGCCCCACAGGGACACTATCCCCAACCCCTTCCCTTCCCCCCAACCCCCGACTGACCATGGCAGCCCAACTCCATTCCCACCTTCTGTGGTTCATGAGCAGCTCTCGGTGCAGCTCCTGGTGGCTCCGGGAGGCCTTCACAGGGTTTAGCAGTTTCTTGGGCTTAATGAGCTCCGGGTTCCACTCTCTGTACTCTGGCCGGGCCATCAGGCCCCCGATGTCTGCCCGTTCCCTCTGGATCTCCGAGTACATGGAGGCTGTACAGATGGGCAGTGTATGGGCTGGTGAGAGGGGATCCCCATTTCACTTGACCCCTAGCTCTGTGGCTACCATTTAAGGGAAAAAATGTGGTGTTAGATGAACCTCAGCCTCCTATTATTGTGTAGCCCTGGGAAACTGCCTGTCTTCTGAGCCTTGATTTCACTTGTGAGATGGAAATGACTGAACTTGTACCCGGTGTGCAAAGTGTGGAGAAGATGCTTGCAAAACGAGGTAGAGCGGTAAGAGCTGCTGGGTTAGGAAACCTGGGTTGACACATGCAAATGTCATTGGTGTGACTGTGAGGAGACAGTCTTTCCCTCTCTAAAAGGAAATACATTTGAGTTTGTCTTCCAATGAATTTGTATCAGAAAAAGAACTTTGAAAAGAGTCATAGGTCCTTGTTAAAGAAAAGCTGAATAAATATAGTGATAAAAAGAAAACAGCTCCCCTTACTGTCCAACTTCCCGATCCATACTTCCAGGTTCCCTCCAGGAGTCAGCTTTTCACTTTCTCCAGATCAGAGAGGAGACTATGAAGTCCTACTACGCTGCTTATTGCAAAGGGCTGGCTGTGGTCTTTAGTGCAGATGTCCACAATGCTCCTGGGTGTCCACAGCAATTTGAAATTTGTGAGTTTACTGGAAATTCAGGAATAAGGGTTCCCTCCTCTGTACGCTGGCTCCACAGTCCTTAATACTCGTAAGTGCATATATTGGTGGAAGGGTAGAAGGAGCAGAGAGAAAGCGCAATGGAGCTAGGGGGAAAGGAGAAACTTAAGAAAAAATCATAAGGGATTGTATATGGACCACTAGCAGGTTACATTAGTTATATTAGTTAGAGTAAAAATTTAGGGATTGGTTCTGCCTGGTTCAAGCTGCTGCTTTTCTGAGGCTGAAGTTTTATATGCCAGGTTCCAGCAGCTGCTGGTCTGATATACTAAGGCACTCAATAAATATATGCTGGTGGAAACTTCTGTTACAGAAATGAGGAAACTGAGACTCAGGCTTGCTTGGAAACCTGTGCCTCAAGGCAAGTGGTTTCCATGTGCCAATTGAGGAGTGTTTTGCCACCTCACACACCAGGCATAATCTCTCATGTGGACCCCACACTGCCTATGGACACATCCTTACTTTTCCCACCCACTGAAGAATGGATGAGTGGGGTTTGATGGACCAGTCAGAGTTCTCTCAGTAAACTAGAAAGGGATGGTGGACTGTGCAAAAATCTGGAAGTGCTAATAGCTCACTGGTGTTGGAAAATACAGGGGAGGGGGTTTGATGGACTACAGATTGCAAGAGAATGCAGGCATCAAAGGGAGGACTAGACTGCACACGTTAGCATGCCACACACATGTTGGACATTTCTGTTATTGCCCATTTCTGTTATTGCTAGGAGGATTAAGTGAGACCACATTTGTAAAAGTGCTGTGCAAACCAGAAAAAGTGTTATTTATTACAGGCTATTTTGGATGTAGCCAGACAGTGTCAGAGCATAGAGATGAATCTATGCTAATCTACTAAGTCTTTTTCTTGAATTCACATTCTAAAGACTGTTAAAAACAAGAATTCTAATTAATCTCTTTCCTCCTCATCTTTTAAAACTAAAATTGTTTTCAGGTTATTACCTTTCTAATTATCTTGCCTTCAGTAAATGATTGTGACAGGATTGAGTGTTACTTAAAAACAGACACTTGACAAAATAAAAGTAGCTCCATCAACTCCATTTACTTACAAAACTGGATTTTAGATTGTGAGATCAAGTTGCCTGAGAGTCAGTGCATTAGAGGATCCCCATTCAGATAAGAATTTTGGAAAATTTCCCCCTCTGTTGTCTATTGCCAGCTCTTTATCTGAGTGATTGTCATTATTTCCTGCATTCTCAGCCTTCCTCCAAACCAGGCTATTATCATACCCCACCTTAATAATTGCAGCTCTGTGGATGTTTATTCTAACCTTAGTTCCCTTGGGCCCCAAACCTTCCAGAGCTTTGTAATTTTCTTTAGTCACATTGCTTGTAAAAGTACTAACTGCATGCTGCTAAAGTAACAAGGTAAGAAATGGAAAGAAATTACATAACTTTAGAATCCATAGCTTTAAGAATTCATAGATGCATAAGGTACTGCTTATATTCAGAATTTCCAAAGGATGAACAGAAAAGCATTTGGAAATAATGAGATACTCCAATAATGTGGCTAGTACAAAATATACAAAACCATGAATTCCTGGGCAATAGGAATAGCCATTTAAAAAGCCACATGATAATAAAATCATCCTGTACACAATCTGTTCCTGTAATTTCCAAGAACTGTAAATAGATGCAGGGCACATGGAGGTGAAGGCGGGAAGCAAGGTCTCAGCCCTGAAAATGCTGACATTCTTTCGGGGAAGCAAACAATAAACATGTACAGAAGTCAATAAAAATCAATGGTGACATCTGGTCCTGGTGTGCTGAGGAACCAGGTGGACTGTGATAGAGACTGATAGAGTCTGTGATAAAGACTGAGGAGGGACCCATCTTTGGCCAGTTACAGGGAGGGCCTCTGAGAGGAGGTGACATTTAAGATGTGCTGGATGAGCATAGGAAACAGTGTGTGTGACTCATGTACCTTGAACAAGACTGATCTGTTCTGGGAACAAAAAGTCATAGTGTGATGGAGCACTGTTGAGCGAGTGATGGGGAGAGTGCTAGGACTAAGGGTGGGAGGCTGGGTTCAAGCTGGGGGAATGATTGTGTCTGATCTCATTTTTAAAAGGTCAGGCTCACTGCTATGTGGGAAATTTACTGTCAGCAGATTTTGGAATATTTTCATTTAACTTTGCTTTCTTCCTCTCCCAAATGACAGTTTCTGACTTCGCCTTCCATTAAACTCCAGAGGAAAAACATCCGATTGACTAGCAGAGAACCTTCACCCGACAGGTCACCAGCCATCCAATGTCGTGGCTGCCCCGGTGGTGGCTCCAGTCCCACAGCTGCTTTCAGGGAAGAGGTTGCTGCATTTTGCACTGAACTTGCAATTGAAGAAGTCAGTTCTCCCACCACTGTATCACCCTGGAACCATCATCTTAATCTTTTGTGTTCTTCCCTTCCCTGATTTCTCCTCCCTTCCCCTTCCCTAGCTGTATGCTTTAGTGCTGTTTTCAGCTTGTTAGTTTTGACTTTTTCTTGATTTTTTTTGCGATAGTCTACCTGTGAGACGATCAGTTTTTGTCTCTTTCTGACTTATTTCTACTACTATTATTCCTTCTATCATTTTTTTTTTTTTTTGAGACTAGGTCTTGCTATTTTTGCCTGTGGAATCGCAGGCTCTCGTTGCCCGGGGTACCACAGACTCAAGCAATCCCCAGCCTCAGCTTCCCAGGTAGCTGGGATGACAGGCACACGCCACCACGCCCAGCTGTTTTTTTGGAACTAGGTCTTGCTAAGGGCCCCAGGCGGGACTTGAACCGCGATCCCTAGCCCCGGCCGCTTCACAGGCTGAAGCTTACAAGCACGAGCCACCGTGCCCGGCTACTATTATTCCTTCTAGCTCCATCCAGGTTACTACAAATGCACCAGGTTTGTCTTTTTGATTGCTGAATAATATTCCATTGTGTAAATATACCAAGACTTTTTCATCCATTTGGCAGTTTTGTGACATTGGGTGGTGGGAGAACCCTGGGGAATACAATGATGTAAAATCTCTCTTTTTGTCTTTACACACACAAATAAAATTAAAAATGGGGAAAACATGACAAAATGGGTTAGATTCCACTTTTATATAAAAAGAAGTATGAGTATATATATTTATGTGTGTGCACTTCCCTTGAGCAAAATGAACTCTTCTTTCATATAAAGGTATTTAAACCTAAAAAAAAAAAAAAAAAAAAGAAGAAGCCAGTTCTGTCCCCCAAGTCAATCAGTGACCAGCATTGGCTCAAGTATCTGCTCCAGATCTTTTCCTTTGTTTTAAAAAAAAAAACTTAAATCTTGATACAATTCCAAAAAAAAAGTTAAAAAATAAACAAACTTAAATCTTCAGTGAGTTGGGGGTGGTGTTTCCCTGAGACCAGTGGTGTGGTGGCTGAGGGAGGGAGCCGAGTTCTTCAGTGCAGAGATGCAGGCTGGGAAAACTGCTGCCTTTGCCATTCGGTGTACTGAACTTTAGCAGACAGCATGTGTGAGAACAGTGGACACATTTGGGGGACCCTGGGGCTTAGAGAACTGCTGAGCCAGATTTCTAGCCTTTTAATTAAAAGAGACTTCTGAGTACAAGAGCCTCACACAATGCTGAAACAAAAGAGGCAGTTTAACGAAGCACAGGCATTAGATTGAGAAAATGTGGGGTCTCCTGGATGTCAGCTGGCCTCCTGAGCAGAAGTAGAGCCCTGTCTCAGGGTTGCTTTGTCCAGGTGTCTGAGTCTGCTGGGCTATCCTGAAAAGTCTGAGACTCTCCGAGGGGTGCCCATCTTAGGGTGAAAAAATGAGGTGAATTTGGACAGGTGGGTTCAGACAGAGATAACTGAAAAGAAAAATATGAGCACCTATAGGAAGAGCTAGCAGGGATGAGGAACCAGCCCCCCCCACCCCCCCTTTCTACAGGATAAAGTTAAGTGGTCAGTGAGTAGCCTCCATTAGTTGTCAAAGAAATGCTTACTGAAGCAGGAATCTGTGGATGTTGGAGCTCTTCAGACCTGGATTTGCCTCCGGGCTCTGCCACTTCTCAGTCTTAGGCAAGTTTACCTTCCCTACAACCTTTGTACCACATCAAGCCCCTGGGAGCACAGCCAGGCCACTCACTACTTACTGTCTATAGCTCTTTTCCATTATCAGACTTGAATAGCTATGCCTGCTATTGCTAATCAGCAGCACCCTTCATGAGGTTGTTGCAAAATAAATCAGGTGATCCTTGCAAGGGGCTTGGCCTGCACCTAGCAAGTGCTGGGGCCAGGGCAGCTGATCTAGTACGCCAGGTGGTGAACCATACACCTCCAGAGACCCACTTCTGTAGACTAAACTATGAGTGGTACCAACCCCTTTGCCATCGTTAACAGTCACTATGCCTAAATTTCATTTTTGGTCTTGAACTGAATTTTCTTATCTTCCTTAAGACATTGTACTAGTTAAATCAGTGGATCTGAACCCTGGCTGCCTAGTGATATGACTAGAGGAACTTTTAAACATACCAATTAATGCCCAGTTCTACTCCAGGGATCCTGATTTAATTGGCCTGGGAGGCAGTTTTGCCTACGGGGTTCTAAAAAGCTTCTCAGGTAATTCCAAGTCAGTCAACGTTGTAAACCATTAAGTTAAAAAAAATTTTTTTTTAAAAGCTTATTTGTTTTGTGATCAGCTGACTAGCTGGCCCAGTTAATAGTTGTTGTGAGCAGGTCTGATTAAAGTCACAATTCTGAACAGCTCTGTAAGTCGGGATTGGTCTTTCACCTCTGGGACTCCCCTTTGCTGTAAAATCATTAAACTGTAATGATTGAAAAAGTTAAAGTTCTTGGCATGGGGTGGGGGTAGCCAATGGGTGGTGGCTAAACTCAGGATTGTACATGGTTACAACATGGGCAAATGATTCTCACTTAATATGTGGTGTGTAGGACTGGCCTCATTCCTCTTTCATCGGCCTGTATAAGATGTTGAGGGTGAGATTGGGAGTTTTTCATTTGGTTTGTCCTCAGTTCTGCAAATGACCTAAATGTACCACAGCTTTCCCCAAGACACTCTGCAGGACGTCAGCCCCACTCCAGGCAGGCATCGAGACAGAGCAGGTATCCTTTCTGCCAAGGTGAGCTCACTAGCCCATAGGGCCTGTGTGGCTAAAGTTAAAGTGGCAGCCAGGTTTGGTGGTGCGTGTCTGTAAACGACAGCTTATGGAGTCTGGCAGGGTCTGGGGATCGAGGTTCGAGTCCCATCTGGGGCAGCACAGCGAGACCTAGTTCGAAAAAAATAACTGGGAGTGGTGGCATGCGCCTGTTATCCTAGCTACCTGGGAACCTGAGCCTGGGGATTGCTTGAGATGGTCAACATGAACCTGTGGTTCCATGGGCAAAAATAGTGAGACCTAGTCTCTAAATAAATAAATAAACACACAAACAAAAAAAAAAATAGTTAAGGTGGCAGCTTTAAAAACAAGCACTGGTGCCCCCTGGCGGCAGAAGAGGAATGTGGTGAAATGAAGGGAAGTGGTCCTGACGGAAACCCCTCCCATTTCATCTGGAGAACAGTTGTGGGACCCCAGGCTGTCTAAGCCTTCATGTCCGCTTCATCTGTCCTCTCCCCTGCTCTGGTGGTTCTGGTTCTTTGATGGATGCAATTATAACAAAATGCATCTGAGCCAGGGTTAAAGCAGTTGTTTTGAATGATGGCAGCACCCACTCCTAGCTGTGTGGTCTTTAGCAAATAGCTTAACCTTTCTGAGCCCTTGTATAGTGGGGATAATGGCAATATCTAATCCCGTGACTGTTTGACGATGCCATGATATGATGTGGTTAGTCCAATGCCTGACAAAGTGATGTTCACGGAAGGCAAACTGTGGTCCTCCAGTCCTGAGAGGACCCGTGCGAGTATGGCATTTACTGAGGGCTTACCCACCCCAAAATGGTTCTCACGACTATTCCTGGAGGCAGCTAGCGGTGTTATTTTATTATTTCCATTTTGTAGATGAGAAAACTAAGGCTCAGAGAGACCAAGATATCTGTCCCAAAACACATGAAATAAAAAAAAGGCACTTGGACTCCAATTTTGGTCTCTTTCTACTACTCCACTGTCTTCAAGGTGCAAAGTATCTTTCAGTCAACAAAACAGATTTATATCCCCATTTCCTTTCTAGATGTGCAAGATACCCCAATAAAGAGACACTGTGAACCCGTTTTATAGAGGAAACAGAGGCCTGGTAACTGTAGGACTCTGAGCCCTCATGCAATACAAACTCTCATGGGGGAGCCCCAGCTGGACCCAGTAACTTTGAGCTTCAGCCAGAACCCACAGGCCTGTCTGCCCACGAGCCAGTCTTTGTTCAGGAGACCAGCTGGTGGCCCTCCCTCCCCATGGTGTTGGTCAGGCCTTTACTCCTCTGTTCTCCTCCCGGCTGCCCTTCTTCCTCATCACTGTTCAAGCAGCCAGGTTCTGAATATACCCAGAACCTTCTTGGTTCAATGTTTCATGGGGTGGAAGGGCAGAGGAGGAGAGAGACTTTTAAATACCCACTGGCAAAGGAGAAAGAGGCTTTTAGTTAAAGTGACAAGCGTGGCCATTGAATTTCCCGACCCTTCCTGCTTTTTTTCACTCAATGGAGAAAGTGCCTGTTTATATCTCACTGGCCAGCTACCAAGGAACAGTGTACCCGGGAGTCACTCCAGATCTCCCAGCAGCCTGTGGCTGATGCCTGGAGGACCCCGTCTCAGCTGCTTATTTATTTGAATGCAGCTTCCCATCCCAGGAGAAAATGTCTCAAGACAAACTTCTGAGCATCTTGTCTTAGTCCACTGTGACCTCCCAGTTCTGGGTGGCGCTTAGGGTTTTGAATCAATTGCACTGCAGGCTACACTTGGAGGGCCCTTGGTGAGGGTGGCAGAGAACACTGTGCAGTTGATTAAGGATTGAGGGCCAGCAGACCAGATGTTTCTGCTTACCCACTGGTGGCAAGATACCAGCTACTCCACTGGGCAGATGCCTTCAGGGAAAAGACCACGGCAGGTCAGAGGAACTCAGGATGCAAACCACCGAAGACACAGGTCCCACGGCTGCTTCACAGCCAGGAAAACATCAAACTTTGATAAGGGTTCCAACAATGACATACTCAATATTCTACCCCTGGATTCCTGGTGCAACCTCAGACTTGCCTCATATTGCACATGCTAAAACCAAACTCACTAGAAAGACTAGCAGTTCACACAGTGGCTTGCCCTTGCTGTGGCTTGCGCATGGAGCTAAGCCCTGCACAGCACAGCTCACGAAATCTTCACAACAGGCTGAGGTGGGTGTTGTTACCTTTTGAACAGATGAAGAAACTGCAGTTCTAAGGGGGTCATCTGATCGCCGCAGGCCAGTGAATGAAGTCAGACCGGAGCCAAGCTCTGTCCGACATCAAAACCTGTGCTCTCTCATCTGCTTTGCCCTGCAGCTCTCTGGCCATTTGTGTCCCAGTTACCAAGACAATTAAAATCCTCATGCTGTTTGATAATGGACGTAGGTGAGGTCATATCATGCATAAATCCAGAGCCATCTATAGATGTAGAAGAGAGACCAACAAGAATGCAGGGTTCTATCCATCTGCTCTCTGCACTTTATCTTCTACCTTTTCCCCAAACCCAGGCTGTCACTTGGCATCCCCAAACCATTTCTTAGATAGGGCCACAGCCTGGGCCCCTCAGCTAAAGAGCTCAGCCCCCGACCCACCTCAGGGTTCCAAGACTGCCCTCCTTTCTTGCACCTCCTCGGGGCACAGCCACAGCACCCTGGTTGCCAGCAGGGGGAACAGAAAAGAAATGGTCTTACTTCTGGGCTGGGTCCTGAAGAAGGGAGCTCAGGAACAGTGTTGCGGTGCCTTGCTCCACGGGGAAGTCCCAGACTAGCAAGGAGGGCCGCCTCCAAAGGGCGGTTCTTAAACTCCTGGGGATGGCAGGCGACTGAAACGTGCCAAGAGTGGGGCAGCTTTGCATTCCTGTTTATTCTGGTATCAAGAAAAAGGAATTGTTACTATAGTAACGGATATTTTATTGGGTGCAGGGCTACTTCCACAGAGCAGTACACCGTGTCCGAGCTGAGCCGTATGCTTGAAAGGCACCAGTAAATACCTATTTTGTCAGATTGTTGAGGAACACGCCAAGCTTTGTTCTGAGCAAGGCGGTTCAGGTCCCGGCATTTCCCTTGCGTTCTGTGGGAGGCTTCTTGCAAGAGCACAGTCCAGCACTTTCCTGATGGAAGGGAAGCCGCTTCCTGTCTCAGGCCCTGTTCCAGTTTATGTGGTGGCCACTGGGCACTGGGTCAGTTCTTGGCCATCCACAGCGGGTTGGGAACTCCAAACATATTATTTACTCCATACTCTGAACTTCATCTGAACCTGATTGAGGAACACAGAAGCTAGTGTGGCAGGGAGTGGAAACTGACCCTTGTCATCCTAGCTGGGCCCTGCAGCAGCCACTCGGTGTCCCTGGTTTCTGCATTTGTCAAATGTGGACAATAGCGGGGTGGCTGGGAGATGACACAGATGAGATGACAATGGTGAGAACATCGGTCTGATGCTCAGAACCTTGGACATTTCCTGCGGAGACCTGTGGACCCCAGGGGCAAGCGCTATATTCTATGAAATGTGACCCTTGAGTGAATGTGTGAATGTGAAAATAAAGAATGGTGCAGATGCTGAAGGCCCACCTGCGTGCTTACAGATAATGGAGGTACTTTCACCATCAGCCTTTACTTGAAAATTGAAAATGTTTTCTAGTTTTTATCATTATTCTTTGTCTCAAGCAAGAGAGTCAACTAAACTTGACCCTTGTCTCAACTTTATTTTCTCACTGAGGCTGACTGGAAGACGATGAGAGAGAGGCATAAAGACTTACATTGAACATAGAGGAGACATAAAGCTACAAAGACATGTAGTTTTGTTCTCTTTTGTCTATCTTATTCAGCTGCTGATATTTGCTGAGCACTTCTTGGCAGTGTTCTGGAGAGCCTGGCATGCGTTGGAGAGGTGGTGTGATGGAGACAGATCCCTGAGTGTCCAGGTCAGTCAGAAAATGAGGAGACAAGGAAATGTTGGGTGGTGATAAGTGCTATGTAAAAGTAAGAGTAGTTGGGGTGGAAGGGAAGTACTGCTTGGAAGAGTAGACACTGAGATGGTATCTTAGGGAGACCTGCGTGGTGAGGAGTCAGCTATGGAGACTTCCCGTAGGTGAACATTCTAGGAAGTGCAAAGAGCCAATGTAATGGCTTGGGGTGGGAATGAGCTGGGTATGCTGGAAGAAGGCTGGTGAGCCTAGAGAACTGGGTGTAACAGGGAGAGGGGAAGACAAGAGGAAGAAGAGGGCGGAGTAGGGAGGTTGTACAGCCCTGAGAACAGTGGCCAGGCTTGACATTGGAGAGCCATTTAAACTCAGAGGGCCTCACATTCTTGGGTATAAAACAATCTTCTGGAAATAATGTATGGTCCTTTTTGTTTCTTTTCCCTAAATTCTGCTTCCCTTGAGATACTTTGAATGGTATCCTCCCCCAGCTTCCCACCCTGCTGCGGCTGAGCTTCACTGAATTCTGATGGTAGAAATGACAACTAAACTCTTGTGAAGCCATTCTTTGTTGCCTCTGGTTCCCACCCACGTGTCTGACTCCCAGATGATACTTTTGGGCATTTTCTGGGCCACAGTGGTTTGTTTATACCAGCCCCAGTCCCTTGTGACAACTGGAGGAATAAGAGGGATCCCTGGGCACAAGGCTTGTTGACAGCTTCTGCTCAACCTCTTGAGAAGACAGAGGCCATAATCTAGTTTGCTTTAGAGGAGACTCAGAGTCCCATGCCAATAACAGCCTCCACTCCCACCTTATATTTCTTTTATTGGAAGATTGATGGCAGTCCCAGTGCAATCAGAGTGCCCAGAAGAATTGGGCAAGGACCCTCCAAGTTTGGGTGTCATGTTTTCCAGGCAATTGGGACTCACTGTACTTCTTCCACTAAAGCTCTTCTCACCATTCAATTTGTGTACAAAGCCATCAGACTCACCACCCTGACTGCCAGCCTGAGGGTGGGGACCTCACCCTGTCCTTCTCAGTATTCCAGTTCCTGTACCAAGGAGCTCAGAAGCTGTTGTTGACTTGTAGACACAAAACATCGATAACCTTGAGCCTGTGACAGCACCGCCTTCCTCTGAGTGTGCCTGTGCCCAAGTATGTGAGACCAAGGGTCATCATTTCCACACCACATCCCATCAGTGGGAGACTATGCTCTAACCCCTATGGATGCGACCCCTATGGATGCACATCAGTTTAAGACCCATCACATGTTTGGTGAAAACTCAAACTATGGAATCACATACCACATGTGATTTTATTTCAAGATAAATTAGCATATCCGTAGAGAATCAATGTGGGAGCACATTCACTGAGCTGTTGCTAATGGAGGTCAGTTTTAGACCATTGTATCTAAATCACCATAATGATGTCTAGTGGTGATGAGACATTGGAATGAATGAATGACGAGACATTGGAATGAATGCTAAAGTGGAATAAATCAGTTGGAGGGCTCTGGAAATCTGGATGCTTAACCTATCCCTCTGGGAATTTGTATATATTTGGGACTTTGAGAAACACTATTCTATAGCCTAAAATTATGACTCTTTTCCTCTGTCACTGTACTTGTGACTTAAAAAAACACACGACAGGCATATATTGCTTTTACTCTCAGAAAAAAAGCAAGAGATTGAAAATAAAACCAAGCAAGAGCCACCTTTTCCAATTAACTGCAATTCTGGCACCAGTCACATGGGTTATGTAGCACCCATTTTGAATATTGCAAAGTGTAGCCCCTTTGGGCAAAAGAACTTTTTAGGGGTTTCCTCTGGGTAATGGCTGAATTCAAGTCCCATTTGCTGTCTCCTTCCTGTGTTGGTCTGTGCTTCTTTCCCTGGAGGCCTTCCCATTCTCCTGAAAGGAAGGACTTTGAAATAGCTGAGGTTTGGGGATCAGCATACTTGCTCAGTTCCATGGAGGAATGAAAGGGAATTCTAGAAGCTGAGTACACTCCTCCCACACTCCTGTCCCTCTGAAGTTTGTTTTCTTGGAAACTAGAGGAGTCAAAAGCAAGGGGGCACTGAAGGCCAGGAGAGAGGGTCATGAATAAGAGCTGGGACTATTCCTGCATCTATACTGGGCTAGAGCTGTCACTTTCATAAAAAACTCCCAAAAAACCTTCTTTCTTGTCATTTTTGTGCCCTCTTCTCTAAGTTGACAAGCACCAGCTTATCTGGTTCCAGAAACATTAGACAGAAGTTTCCATGACAACACAAAACTTCCCCCTTGGCCCTATATTCAGCCTCGATTTTCAAGGTCCCTTTTTAAGACCTCAGTGAAGATTCTGAGAAGCCATCCACAAAGCAGCCCTAGCATGGGACCTTCTCCCCACCCCCAACATGCTCTGCTGAAAGGGTATGAGGGAGAAGCTGTACTGGCAGAAACACTTGTCATGGGATACTTGGGGAGATTATGAAAGGAATGAGAGTCGCCTTTACAACAAGCTTGAACCAGGAAGAATTTACCCAGTAGAGGGATTTCAAGTGTGAAAATGGGAAAGAGTGAGGGAGTGGGGAATAACTGAGACTCTTGTTTCAGAAAGCTGGCTCTACCCCCAGCTGCAATTAGGCATGGTTAATCTGGTCTCTTAGCAGCACAAGGTCTTCAGACACCCACTCCTGTTCAGCACATTTTAATCCACTTGTAACCAGACAAGAGATGGACAACAGATCTAGGGATGGGGAGAGGGATGTTAGCTAGGGGTATCCCAGAATGTGCATGTATGTGTGTGTGGGGGAACATCCCTGTTAAGTCAAGCAAACGTCTATGAATCCTGGCAGTGGAGCTGTCAGATGTGGCAAATCAAATGCCCCCTGTGCCCAGTCAAATTTGAAATTCAGATAAGAAATATATTTTTTTTCTAGGTAAGGATAAGCATTTTTATGTATAAGCACATTCATGCAATATTTGGGATGCATTTAGACTGAAATAGTATTTGTTGTGTATCTGAAATTCAAATGGAACAGAACACCCTGTATTTTGTCTTGGCAGGCAGGCATGGATGTGATGACCTGGCTACAGAGAAACATCGTCACTGAGGCTCTTGAGCACCTGGGAAGATGTCCCTCTGTTCAGACTGCAAAGAGCCACTCCCCTCCCTGCAGACACCTTGCCTGAGCTCCAGGTAGGATGCTGGTGATGACCTTCAGGTGGGCTTTGCTGCAGCCCACCAGATACAGCCACATACGTGGTATTCCCCATGGGTGTCTCTTCTTCCTCAGTGGCAAAGAGCATGGTTCTGATGTTAAGGCTGATAGCCATCCTCTGATAGGCATCCAGCTATCCCTTAACCCCCATTTGCTATCTCTCAGGTGGGGCAGACATTATTTTGAGGAACAGGGGAGATACAGGATGGAACACCTGCCATAGAGTCTGCGCTCCAGGGTGATAGCAGTAACTGGCCGGACAGCATTAAAGACTCTAATCCAAGTAAAAATATGAGGTTAAAGACTCTATGTCTCAACAGTGTACAAATACACACAGCTACACATACAAATGATGTGGAGCCAAGACTGGAAAGAAATGTCCCCAAATTACTGTGGTTAGTGAGATGATGGCAAGGATTCCCCATCTTTATTGTCAATTTCCAAAAATATTCACTGTGAGCATGTGTTACTTTAATATTAGGAGATTCTTTTAAAATAATGTAGAATGAAAAACTTTCTAAATTTGTTATATTACTTAGTGCAGACTTAGGGTCACTGTATATCAAAATGGTGGTCATCTTTGATTCTATAATCTATGAACTTCTAAGGGAGAGGAAACTCTTACCTCTTCACTAAATAGCCCAATTGACTTTTCATGTCATTCTCACTCATTGTTCTCCCTGTGCAAAACAGCTGGGGTAGTGGTTCAGGGCCCTGGTTGGCTGTGTGATCTGAGACAAACGATAGTTTGTCCTTTGTGCCTGTGAGCTTTAATTTCCTCATGTTTCACATAGGGGTTAGTACTCAGGGGTTACCTTCCTGAAAGGAGGGGCATATTTGTCTTATGTACATGCCCATGGCTTGCATAGGACCTAGTGTGTTAGTGGGCAATAAATATTGGTTGGCTGAATAAAAGAATGAAGTTGAGGAGATGTCAGATATAGCATCTGGCAATAAAAGTGATCAATGATCATTTTCCATTATTCTTACTCTTATTTACTCTTATTCACAGAAAGTACATAGATTTTGACATAGAATCACCTAATTTTGACAGTGTTTTCTACCCCACAGAGGGGTAAAAAAGCTCCCTTAAACATCCAGAAAGTGGGAGCAGGGACAAAGTGGGGAGAGAACGCAGTGGACAACCCATTGGTGAAGGTCAATGGGTCCTATAGTGGTGGGTGTTCTATGGTTCTATGGTGGGTGTTCTCAGGTGGGGAGAGATCCTACACTAACAAGATACTGACAAGGATGTAAAGCAAAGGGACTTCAATTTTAAAAAAAGGAAGACAAGATAAAAAAAAAAGAAAAGAAAGGAAAAGCTAAGTCAAGGAAAAGCTAAATAAGTGCTCTGAATCCCATTTCCTCATCTATTCAACAGGGAGAACAATCAGGAGTGACCCTGTAGGGCATGAAGATTGAATGAGGCAACCACAGAGCCTCACACCTGGTAACCACAGCTCCCCCTCCCTGGCTTGCAGCTGCATGCAGCACTGTTCCTGGGCAAGCATGCAGTCCCTGGAAAGATAATAAGTCTGCTATTCTGGATGAGTTGAGAGCCAAGAATTTTACCCTTTGAGTGAGGCTCACAGCCACCTCTGGGGTAGGGGGAACACAAACTCTTCATTTTTGTGGAAGATAGGAAATGGGAGGAGACACCGAGGCAGTGTTTTGTTGGGAAATCTCTGGAGTAGGGATGTGAAGTTGGATTCATCTGCCTACAGAACCCCTCTCTTTCTATATCCCCTTCTACCACCAGATTTAAAGAGTCCCTCCAGGAAGACATCACCAGTCCCCAGTCTTAGCCAGCTCTTGCTTTTAGACTTAGAGAGAACATTTGTTCCAAGGTTCTTAAGAAGTAACCCTGCGGTGGGCTAGTCCCAGGGCTGGGCCATTTTACCTAAGGAAGAGCAATCAGCCTTGAAGCAGACCCTGCAAGGCCCCAGGCCCTTTCTAGGCACTACCCCAATAGGCAGGGACCCATTTCCACTTCCCCCAAAAGTCTCTGCATTCAGAAAACCAAACCCTAAACAGCAACAACGCCCCAAACACCAGTGGGCCTTCTTTTTTCTTCTTTCTACACCCCTGGTTTCCCAAAATTACTTTGACAGTGACCATATGTTAGGTTTGCTTCATTCTTCTACATAACAAGCCTCCTATTGACACTAAGAATAGAAAAGTAGTATGTGCATACTGCAAATTAGTTAAGGAAAAGAAACAGCTGTCATTCAATGTCCAGAAGCAACCACTGTGAGCTCCCTTTCAAATCTTATTTCTTCTTATGGGGGGGAGAGGAGGAGGAAATGGAAGAGGAGGCGATATGTGGGGAGGAAGAGGAGGGATGGGAGAGGGAAGTGGAGAGGGCAAGGGAGGGAGAGGGGGGGAGAGAGAGATCCCAAGAGGAAAGTAACAACTGTAAGGATAGATTCCTAAAAGGAAGGCTGTAGAAAGGAAAGGAAAGGAAAGAACCGGCGTGGGAGGGAGAGGGGGGAAGGAAGTAACTAAAAAGAGTGATAGAAGGAAGGAGTAAGGGAAGAAAAGGAAATGCAATAGCCAAGCAGAGAGGACCGAGGTTCCCAGTGAAGTACCCGCGGGGGCCAGGAGCTGTGAGCCGCCCTGTGGTACTCGAGCTCACCCCGCAGAGGCGAGGATCCGTGGCATCTCTCCCACTTACCTGACCGGAGCAGCACCGCCCGGTAGAGCCCAGTGGCCTCGGCAGGGCCCCGTGTCCTCTCACCCAGCCTCTGCGCCATGTGCCCGGGCGCCTGATTGCTGAGCGGGCACTGCGGGCCGGAGCGCACAGCGGCGGGAGCACTGTCTGGAGCCCGGCGCCAGCGACTGACCGCCCCAGTTCCGAACTCTGCGGCGGGGTCAGGTTACTGAGGCACCTCAGCTGGATCTCACTCCAGGGGGTGGAGGGGGTAAGGAGGCGGTACAGGGGCAATGGCCAGGGCAGGTGTCCCCGCCCAGGCAGCAGACTGGGCACAAGTAAGCTTTGGGCACGAAGACGCCTCATCTCAGAGTTCCAGGGCCAGAACCCAGTGTCCTGATTTCCAGCCTCTGTCTCCCACCAACGCTTCTCCATTTTCCTGGGTGCTGGCCTCATTGAAAGCTACAAGCAGGTGTGGAGGTCTGAAACGCTATGCTTGCTCTCGAATCCCAGCGCCACTGGTTAAGAGCCCCGTGACCCCATGATTTAATTACCCATCTTGCAGTCTCAGTTTCCACAACTGTTAGTTGGGGATAACCAAAGTACATGTCCTGCTGGATTGTGAGGATAACCGACTTGGTATATCTGTCTATGCAAGCATGCATGCATGCATGCATCCGTCCCAGATCTCTCTCTCTCTCTCTCTCTCTCTCTCTCTCTCTCTCTCTCTCTCTCTCTCTCTCTCCCCCTCTCCTGTGATTAACATACAATCATCTTTCCAAGGCATTCCAAGTGGGTAGTGCTGAAAGGCAGGGGGAAGGATGTTTTTTGTGGCACCCCACAAAGTGGCTATCTCAGGTCTCACTGAGCCCCCCTACCAATCAGGGGGTAGGAGAACCAACAGAAAAGAACTCAACAGTACAAGGGCAATATCAGCCTGGTGGGTTTAGAAGATATAGAAATGATAGTTTTGATACTTTTGTCTGGTGCTGTGCTAAGTTTCTTGTAAAATAATAAACGTTTGTTGTGGGGTTTATGTCCTATTTTGTTTCATCTTCCAAATTCTATGAATTAGGGTTTAGTGGCATTTCAGTTTTACAGATGTGGAAACTGAAGTTCAGAGAGGTTGAGCAATTTCCCTGAAATCAGTGTGGAGCTGGGATGTAAAATCAGATGGTCTGAGCTCAGAGAGGGGTTAATCTGCTCTCCTGCCTCTCTTTTAACTCATTTATTCTTCAGAATCATGCTAAGGTAAGTTTAGAGATGAAATAACTCTCAGGAAGTGACCCAGGAAGGTGACGTGGCTTACACATGCCCATGGAATTCACGGAGGCCCCCAAATCCAATCCAGTTCTCCACCCACTAAACTAGTGCCCTCTCCACCAATCTGTTGACCCCATGGAACTGTCCAGGTACTGCATGACCTCTGTTTAAGGCTCCGGTTGTGTGGATCAGAGAATGTTGAGTTGGCTGTTGCAACCTCTGCCTCTGTGTCCTCTCCAGCCTTGCTGCCTCCCTGGCTAGCTGCCAGCCAAGCACTCCTTGGCTATGGCCCAGGCCCAGAGCTGCTCTGACTTGGAAGTCCCTGTGTTCTTCTGTTCTTCAGATATCACTCAGGGTCACAAGGACCTGTGAGATACACTTCGATTTTCAGGGACTTCACTGATTGGCTAGGCTGATTATGTCTCACTGGTTAGCCAGGCTGATTACAGCTATCATATATGCCAGGCAGGATGCCAGGCATTTGGCATTTACTAATTCATATCCATATTTTAGAGGAAGAAATTATATCCAGTTCACCATTCATCTCACTTCATCCACTCAATTGTTCTTTGATGAAGCTATGGTTTACTTCTTTCAGAGATGAAGAAAATAAGGTTCAAATACCTTGCCCAAGAAGTTGTGGACTTTGGACCCAGGGGGTGCTGGTGTGTGTGTGTGTGTGTGTGTGTGTGTGTGTGTGTGTATGTGTGTGTGTGAATCAAGTCAGCTTTTGAGCACGGTGATGATTCAGGACCATTATGACTAAAGAATAGCTTTTACACAGCATCTTAAAGGGATGAACTCTAGTTACACCACCTCCAAGGAATTCTGGGATTTCTGACTTACCTGGGCCATTTAGTCTCTGCTTTGCATTTTCAGTATGAAATCTGGCCTGAGGAGAGTATTCTTTCTGTAAACAGAAAGCAGGTGGAGGTGAGGACCCTCTGTTCCTTGCCAGGAGGAAATATTCATAGTGTCCTTGAGTCTTGACCACACAGGGGACTGGTCAGGGTCAAAGTCCTCTCCAGAGAAACAAATTACTGTAGTGCTTGGAGGGCATGGGGAGGAAAGGGTCATTGGGAGGGGAACAGTTATGAGATTCATACTCTTATGAAAAAGATAAATGGATTTCTAGAATAATTTTAGATTTAGAGAAAAATTGAGAAGATAATCCAGTAAGTTCCTTATACTCTGCACCATTTCCCCATTAACAAATTATATGTTTGTAGAGGTATGTGCATGTATCTTGGTGCATTTATTATAATGCATGAGCCAATATGCATATATTATTATTATGCTTCACAGTTTGTTCAGGTTTCTTTAGTTTTTACCTAATGTCCCTTTTCTACTCTAGGATCCCACTCAGAAGAATATAGTACATCTAGTTGCCGTTTCTCCCTAGACTTTCATGGTTGTGATGGTTTTTCACACTTTATTTTGGATGATCTTGACAGTTTGAAGAGTACTGAGATCCATAAAACAATAATTTTATGTTGAGGGCTTGTCTGCCTTCTCTCTGGATTGCTTTCTCCCTGCCTTCTTGACAAACTCCTTATTCTTCCAGGGTTAATTCAGATGATTTCAGGGCTTGATCCTTAAGATCAATTCTTGGACATCATTTTTTTTTGAGACTAGGTCTCACTATTTTTGCCTGTGGAACCGCAGGCTCATGTTGCCCAGGGTACCACAGACTCAGGCAGTCCCCAGCCTCAGTTTTCCAGGTAGCTGGGATTACAGGCGCATGCTAACACACCCAGTTATATTTTTTTGGAGTTAGGTCTTGCTACAAGCCCCCGGCGGGACTCAAACCGCAATCCCTGGTCCCGCCACAGCTTCCTAGGCTGCCGCTTACAGGCATGTGCCACCATGCCTGGCCCAATTCTTGGACATCTTTTCTTCTCTGTCTGCACTCCCAAGGTTCAGAGAAAGTCTTACTCCCAAGTCTTAGATGCCTCAGAGAGACCCAGCTCACCGTGACCCAGAACTCTTGACCACCCTGCCCCCAATTTGTTCCTTCCTCACCCCATCTTGGTCAGAGGCCCCACTCTGGCCTGGTTCTCAAGCAGGAGCCCAGGAGTCTGCATATTCTGCCTCTCTACATCCCCACAAGCCTTGGATGGCCAAATCCCAGTGAGTTCTGGGATCTCTTCAGTCTGGTCATTTCTCCAGACCCCCACCCTAGCCCAGGAACCACCACTGCTTGTCCAGAACCCTGCAGCAACTTGTCCTTTTCTGAGCTAGTCTCTGCAGAGTTGCCAGGCAAGCTTTTCAAATCTAATTTCGACCCTGATCCTGTCCTACTCAAAACTCTTAGGTGCCTTCTGTTTGCTCTTGGACTCTTACTCGCACAGGCTTCCCCTAGGCTACCATGTCTCTGCAACCTGGTCCCTCACTGCCAGTTTCTCAAAATCCCATCCATTTGTTCATTTGATTAAGGACCTGGAATGCCTCAGGAAACAAAACAGATGAAGCCTGTGGAGCTGACACTATACCAAGAGAGAACGACAACAAGCATAATGAATAAACAAAGGAGATCACATGTTAGGTGATAGACACTAAGGAAAAATGACAATTAGAGGTGGGGGAGCAGTGCTTAGTGGACAGCAGGTCTGTGTGTAGTAAAAAACGGCTGTTCAGAAGGTCCCAAAGGGCTGGTGGCACGTGCGTTTAATCGCAGCTTATGGAGCAAGGCTGAGTAGGAATTGCTTGAGTTTGCGGGTTCGAGACCCTCCCGGGGCAACATAGTGAGACCCAGTCCCAAAAAATAGCTGGGCGTGGTGGCATGCACCTGTAATCCCAGCTACCTGGGAAGTTGAGGGTGAGGATCGCTTGAGTCCATGGTACCCCAGGGAACGAGAGCCTGCGATTCCCTGAGGCAAAATAGCAAGACCTAGTCTCAAAAAAAAAGATGGTCCCTAAGGGAAGGCAAGATGAGTACAAAACTGCAGGAGGCAGAGTATCTTAGAGAGAAGGAACAGCTAAACCCAAGACCCTGCAACTGGAAGGTGCTGGACTGTTTAGCGAACAGCTAGGATATCAGTGTGACTGGAATAGAGAGGATGCAGGGTTGTCAGGCAAAGGTCAGCAAAGAAAGAGGATCCACTTTCTCTCACAACCACACTCCAACCACTAAGACCACGGGGTTCCCTGGAAGCCATAACTTTTCTCTCCTTCCAGCTTTTCCACAGATGATTTCTTCCACTCAGGGTGCATCCCCCAATTCTGCCTGGTTAGAACTTCTTATTCTGGAAGCCTTGACTGAATTGCCACTTCCTCTGGAAGTTTACTCTTGATCATGTATCCCCAAATCACCCAGGGTTCCAATTATATTAATGTTCATCATGGAATTATGGGTGCTGTAGTACTGTTTTCTATACCTTGTGGTGTGTGTGTGTGTGTGAGACTAAATCCTGTTCATAGCTACTTTGTTGGGGCTTGGTCTAGAGCTGTTTTGGATTAGATGCCCAATAATGATTTATTGAGAAGAGAGGGATGGAGGAAGAGGAAAAGGAGAGGGAGGAGGAGGAAAAGAGGAGGAAGAGGAGGAAGAGGAAGAAGAGGAAGAAGAGGAAGGGGAGGAAGAGGAGGAAGAGGAGGAAGAGGAGGAAGAGGAGGAGGAGGAGGAGGAGGAGGAGGAGGAGAATCCACTTACATAGGATCTCTTGGCTATATGGGAAAAACAGGTAATTCCACAGAGCATGAACAAGGCCAAAACCCAGGGAGACTGCTGCCTACCCTGAGACTATGTGAGGAGGGCCCAACTTTTCCTCTGAGGGCCCTTGTTTTGAACTCTGCCACCAGTGAGGGCATAGAAGAGGGAGGGTGTTTGGGCTCTGGCCTCCTTTGTGTTTTTTTAACAAAAGAAGTAAGAGGACAAGTAACTTAATCTGTGGAAGAAAATTCCAGGGCATAGAAAAAAGACTTGCTCTGGAAGGCTTGAAGAAGATCCAAACTTCTTCTCACATCTCCCCACACAGACCTGGGAGGTGGGACTGGGTCCCAAGGGCAACATTATTAGCATCACAAAGCCGGATTTTATAAGGAGCAGTTCTCAGATCTGAAGTTCAAAAAATTGTCCCTTGCATGCTTGCCAATCCCCCTTTTCATGAAAGACTTGTTGGAAAATAAGGCCAAACTTTGTCCCGTTAAACCCTGATGATTAAGGCAGAGACCTCTCTCCTTCAATGGCAAGAAACTTGGTGAGTGAGAAAACACTCTATTTGTATGCAACCACTTGTGAAGGCAAAGCTGATTTGAAAAACTGCCTGGATCTTTGCTGACGTATTACTGGTAATTGATAGTCTTTTCCAAGGACTGTGCTAATAAATACAGCTAGTTTTCATTTGCTCATGCCATTTAGAGACTGGCAGATATTGGCTTAGTTGTATTTTTGGTTAATAAAAGTTAACACATACAATTTCCAGAGGAAATGGTATTGTATGTTGTGCAATATACATGACTATATCTGCATACAATTCAGTGTTGACTGAAGCCAAAGATATTTGCCTTTCTCCATTTCTCTTGTGGTTTCCACCTGTTTCTCCTTCCTTCCTACCCTGATGGTTGAGAAAAATGTTTTAGGCTTGGTCCCTGGTGACCTTCAATGGCCTGTTTCTGGAGGCTGATTCCTCTACTTGACATGTGTCAAGGGGAGGAGCATGGACCTAATACACATCTGCTGTGACTACAGCATAGCACATATGCACCAAGTAACTATTATGGAACCTTGCTTTATGTGTAAATGCATTAAATGTTGAAGCACAGCACACACCTGTAAAGTGCACTAGTCTTAAATGTGCAGCTCAGGGAACTTAATATTTGTGTTCACCCACGAGACCACCTCCAAGATCAAGATATAAACATTCCCTGCACCCAGCAGGCTCCCATATGCCTTTTCTCATTTAATACCCAACTTCTTGCAGAGTAAGCACTATCTGACTTTCATCACCATGAACTTGTTTCTCTTGTTACAGACCTTTATGTAAGCGGAATAATAAAATTAACTCCTTTTCATCCGGTTTCTTTTACTCAGCAGAATATTTGAGATTCATCAATGCCGTTCCCTGTGTCAGTGGCTTGTGTTCATTATTGATAAGTAGCGTTTTACCATATAGATTTATCGTGGTGTGATTGTCTGCTCTCCTGAAGATAAACATTTGGGTGTTCTCTAGTTTTGGCTGGCTATCATTAATCACAAACATTCTTCAGTGAATTTCTCGGTAAATACAAGTGCTTATTTCTGTTGGACAGATACCTGTAGTAGTATTGCTGGATTTAAGTGTTTCACAGTGATAGAGTAGTCAGCAATGATTATGTCAATTTATATGTGTGTTTTTGATATCTCACATCATAGCTTTTTTTTTTTTTTTTTTCTTGAGACTAGGTCTTGCTATTTTTGCCTGTGGAACCGCAGGCTCTCGTTGCCCAGGGTACCACAGACTCAAGCAATCTCCAGCCTCAGCTTCCTAGGTAGCTGGGATGACAGGTGTGCACCACCACGCCCAGCTATTTTTTGGAACTAGGTCTTGCTACGGGCCCCAGGCGGGACTCGAACTATGATCCCTAACCCCAGCCGCTTCATAGGCTGAAGCTTACAAGCACGAGCCACCATGCCTGGCCAGCTTTTGTTTTGACACAGTAAAGTCACTTCTGTGCACAATCTGTATGATCTCACTTGAATCTAATAAAAATCCTTTGAAATGAAGGAAGAGAGGGTTACTGTTTTACAGATGAGAAAGGAAATTGAGGCTGGAGCAAGAAAGCATGCATAACTTGCAAGTGGCAATCTTGCTTTTAGACTGGGGTCAGTGGACTTGAGGGCTTACAGGCGTATCCACACTCACAAATTAGCATGTGTGTGTGTGTGTGAGTGTGTGAGTGTGTGAGTGTGTGTGTTAAGGAAGTCTTGTGTATGGGGTCAGCTAATTCTTCTTCTTCCTCTTTTTTTTTTTTTTAAATGAAGAGCCCATCCAGATATACAAAAGTCGTGTGTGAGGAAGAAAACAGGAAGAGGAGGGAGCTGGTCATGGCTCTGGACGCCCTGCCAGGGTAATTCTTAAAGGTGGAATATTTTTACCATGAACACCTGGTGCTGCCACCCTCCTGTTCACAAGTCCATGGTCCTTTGTGAGCTTTGCCTCAGTGTCTCACTCTCACAAAACCTGTCTTGTGACAGGCAGCACTTGCACCCCTTCTCCCCTTGTACACAGAGAGGAAGAGACTTCAACCCAGCAGTCCTCCTCTCATAGTGCTGATTGGACAAGGTGCCAATCCCCAGGACTTGTTTCTCTCCAAGGTGCCAATCCCCAGGACTTGTCTCACACTGGTGTTGGGTAATGTAGCTGAGGTGAGGTAATAAGGGCATTGTCTTCAGTTAAAAGAAGGCTCCCTAGTTCCCTTCATTGTAGCCCCTTTCAGCTGCATTCACTTCATCTCCGAGGCCTTGGAGGACCAACACACAGCCCTCCTGAAGCCCAAGCTGAGGCACTGGTGGAGGAAACACCCCTTACCTAGCAGATGAAGAAGCAGCCTTCCTTTCTGCACCCAGCTTGGGTGGGTGGGTGATTTATTCTCCTTAAAAATGTGAAAATTGTTCGCACAAGTAATATATGTGCTTAAATACTTAGAATAGTCCAATTGTATATAAAAGTGCCATTTTCTCCTCTCTGAACCCCAATCTTATCTTGCCCCCTGCCCAGAGTTAGGACTGTTTTTGATACTTATACATATTTCAGTAATTTTTCTGCATTTTTCCATTTAAAGCTCTACAATATATCTTGGAGCTATTTCTGTATTAATACCTGGAGATTGACTTCCCTCCTGATCTACTGCAGTGTATAATGTAGTGTGATGCCCACTGGTTTTTGATTTTAACCAATATTCTTTAGTTTGAACATTCATGTTGCTTCCAATTTTTTGCTATTGCAAATAACTCTGCTTCAAGCATAGTTTTTTTTTGCCTCTCTATGTGTATATAAAAGTGAAATGCTGGGTCAAGGAATACATTTATTTTAAATTTTATCAGAGGCTGCTACTTTAACCTTCAGGACAACTATACCACTTCACATTCCACTATGAGGGTCTGTGTTCATCTAGATCCTCACCAACTCTGGGTGTTGTCAATTTTTGTCTACCAAACATAAATCTATGCTTTTAGAAATCACGATAGTGCAGATGGAAAGAGACACAAGGAGACTTTGGGGAGCTAGTGGTGTTCTGGTTTTTTGTTCTAAGTAGTGATTCCACAGATGTTTTCAGTTTCTCAAAATTCATTGAGAGATAAGTGTAATTTTTCTATGGGTATTTTTCAGTAAAAAGTTCAAGCTATTCCTCATCTCCACCACAATCTGATAGTCACAGAACAGCTCTTTGTAACCATTTTATTTTGGAGGTTGAGTGTTCTTTTGCTGAAACAATGGCCTTCAGGATTTCTTTGGTTCTTTTAAAAAAAAAGGAACAGGGACTTGATCTTCTCTGAATGCTCACCAGTGCTCACAGCAACCTTTCTGGGTGGGTACCATTTACCTCATTTTATAGACAAGGAAGCGCAGAACAGTGAGGTTACTTGGGCAAGGTGGAGGAGTCTTCTGACATGAGTCCTATCATCTTTAAGCTACTTGTGTGAAAGGCAATGGGTTAACTATGCAACAGCCTATGGAGGAAGCTATGTTGTCATCCCATTTCACAGATGAGAACATTGAGGCCCAGAAAAGTTAAATAATATGATCGGAGGATTTAGTGGAGCAGTTTGAACCCAGGTCTGCCTCACTCTGAAGCTGAGCTAGGACTATGCTATACATTAGAATATTCTGCAATGATGGAAGAGTTCAATGTCTGTGTTGACAATACAGTAGCCTCTATTTACATGTCACTATTTAGCACTTGAACTGTAGCAGGTGCTATTGAGGAACCCCAATTTTAGTCTTGAATTTTAATTAATTTAAGTAGATTGTATCGGACAGTGGGACTCTAAGGAGTTCTTTCAGGAGAAAAGAGAACAGTGGTCTGAACAGCTGTCTATTCCAGTGGCAGGGGCACTGCTAGGGGTCTGGGAAAATCCACACATATGCAGGTCTCATTTTAAGTACCAGAACAAGGCCTGGTGAAAAGATCCAGGACTTTGTAATGACATGTAACCTTAACCAGCTTCTTAACTAAAGACTGTTGCTTCATGTATAAAAACAGGTAGCAAAATAGGGCTGGTCTTCAGATTAAATGAGAACATGCACAGTGCTTGGCACAAAATTGGTACTCATAAATTAATAGTCATGTTATTATTGCAATTATTATTATTGATCAAAGAATTTTAGACTCTTAAGTCTTTTCATTATAATAGTAAAGCATATGCATGGTGTAAGTAAACAACAAAGATGGGCAGATAGTATGATTTAGAAATCTCCAAATTCTCTAATCCTAATTCTCCCTCACAGATGAAACTGTTATAAGTAGCTTTTTATGCAGCCACCTAGGAATTGTCTCTGCTCCCATAAACATCTGGAACAATCCTGATCTATCTTTTTGAAAAGTGCAAAAGGAAGAACACCAGACCTTATTCTGTAACTTGCTTTTAACTTACAATATCTCAAGAGCTCCTTTCTGTGAGAATGTATTTAGAGTCTTGCTTTATTTTGCACTTTGGTCAGGTTTCCTGGTAAAGGTTATTTTGTGACTTGTTTTGCTGATGGACCTTTGGGTTGTTGTAATTTATTTTGCCGTTGTGAATGGTGTTTTAATCAGCATCTTAATGTATGTCTTTTTGTAGATGGGTGAGGACATCTACTTGGAAGGAAAATTCTTACCAGTGGCATCTCTGGGTCAAGAGTTGGGGTATTCTTAACTGTCAGAGACCTGGCCAGATACGATTTCATTTAAATCCCTTAGGAGTGTGGGCTTCAAATGAACATCCTAGTAGAGTCTTCTGAAAAGACTTTTCAAGTCATGCTAATAATCATCCCTGCAATGTATTTGCCAAGTGGGTTTGGAATTTTGGAGAAGACAGATTTTTTTTCCTTTGAGGCGATCTGGTTTCTGAAGTCTCCATGGTGTAGGGCTGCTCAGGGCCAGAAGAAGGAATTTGGTGAGGGGGCACCTGGAGGTTAAGGAATTGGATCCCCACTAATCCCAGTACTGGCGGGTTACTAGAGTCTTAGGGCAAAAACTCTGCCTTCCTGGGAGGCCAATCCTGCAAGAAGCAGAGCTTTGAGAGCTTATGAAATAACACTCCCAGGGAGCTACTGAGCTTCAAGGATCAGGAAGGGAGAAGGGACACCCTGAAGGGTCTTGCCAAGGACAGGACAATGGCAGTTTTCAGCAGGTGAAATCCAAGCGTATTGTGAACGTAAGAAAAGATGCCCCGTCTCCCCAGAGACCAAGGACATGCACACTCAGGCAACAACGAGGTATTATTTTTTTAATCTATCAGATTGGCAAAAAATAAAGGAAAATGATATTTAGTAGTGGAGAGTGTTGGTATCTAGGGTGGAGGAAAGGGGTGCTCTGGCACACTCCAGTAGGGAGTGGTATTAGCAAGGTCACCCAGCAGGGAATGGGTGCATTCCAATGTGTCTGCTGTTTCATTTCTAGGAATCTTTAAAAGGAAACATCAAATATGTTCACAGACACATGGTCATAGATGCGCATTAACCGGCATTGTTCAAAATGTAAAAATTGGCAGTAGAAAAGCATCTAGAGAGAGAGAATTGGTTAAATAAATTGTTCGCTCAATAAAATACAACATTCTATGGCTAAAATGGACGCTATAGACTATGTTTAGAAAAAGGGAAGATGCTCAGTATCTGTCTATGAAAATCAAGTGGAAAAAAAGGCTACAAAATAGAACATGTACTGATTCCATTTTTAAATAAAATATTGATTTTGTATATTATTACATATTACGATATATTTAGCATTTTATGTACACTAAGCATGAAATGTTATTTATGTCAATTATATAAAAATATGCTTGTGCATGGAGATATGTGTACGTATGTATTTATATTATAGAATATAACATACACATGTATATTATCTTCATGTATGTGGAAAATGTTTGGCAGGATATGAATCAAGGTGTCCTCAGTGATTATATCAAGTGGTGGGAATTTTACTCACTTACTCACTTATTTTTGTAGTGTTTTGCATTTCCGAGGGTTTTTTTGAGGTGGGGGAAATGGACTTGAATTGCCTTTATTAAAAAGAAAAGTAATTTATAGTATTAATTAAGAAACAAAGAAAGCTGGTGTCTCTATCTCAGTAGTGTTCACTCGTCTTGCTGCAGCCATCCCCTGACCAAGATTATCCTGAATTCTTTTTTTTTTTTTTTTTTTTGAGACTAGATACTAGGTCTCGCTGTTTTTTCCTGTGGATCTACAGGCTCACATTGCCCGGGATACCACAAACTCAAGCAACCCCCAGCCTCAGCTTCCCAGGTAGCTGGGATTACAGTCGCACGCCACCATGCCCAGCTGTATTTTTTTGGAACTAGGTCTTGCTACGGGCCTCAG
>PVHY01014968.1:0-37083 GCA_004024945.1 Uropsilus gracilis
CCTTCCCCCCTCCCCTCCCTTGCCCTTCCCCTCCTCCTCCCCTCCTTCCTTCCTTTACCCCCTTCATCATCCTCCCTCTCCTCCCTTTCCCCTCCCTCCTTTCCCAACTCCCCTTCACCTGCCCTCCACGGGCACAGGGAAGTCAGGTCTGTCCCCAGGAAGGCCTCAGGATGCCCTGCACTTGTGCCAGCCAAGTCAGCTGCAGCCTCAACAAGCTCCAGGTGCCCCTGGCTTGCTGATGGGGTACAGCACTGGTGCATGTCTCCTGAGCAGAGCTGGTTCGCAGCAAGCCCGGGGAGCAGCCAGCACAGGACGACTGGCCTCCGAGAATCTGTGACCCATCTGAAGGGCTTGAATACAGTCCCCAAATTCATAAATGTAGAAACTCCCCAAACTCTGTTTTGTTTTCCTTGACCTGCATTAGGAGAGTTATATTTTTAAAATATAGATGTACATATTACATATCAATAGAAATGCATATGTATGTATTGAAATACATGTGTGTGATATGATCTATACATGTATATCCATATGGGAGCATATGTATTTATACACGTATGTATTTTTTTCTTCTTAATTATTTTCCCTAAACGCTCCTTCTTGGGCCCTTCACTGATGACCATGAAGATGAAATTCTAAAGAATTACTTGAAAACGTTCTCTCGCAGGCCCACGTGGGATCCCAATACAACATGGTTCGGGACCACATGGCTCTGACGCTTATTTCCACGTAGGAAGTTGTAACACCATCACTCGCCTCCGGAATATTTGTCATTTATTTATGCTGCTAGGACAACAAAGCAACAAAACTCCCCCATCCCCTTCATGAATATGGCAGGAGTTTAATCAAACCCGTGTAAGAAGGATGTTAACTTTCTTTTGACATGTGCAAAACAATTAGCCATTTCCTGTCGTGTTTTGGTGCCACAATTTTCATCCGAGCAGACTTTAATTAAATGCCTTTGCTGTCGAGTTAATATGTCTGTCTATTTAAATCAAGCTGACTTTAACACAGAGCTGTGAGGTAATTAAAACAGTTCAATGCCACTTCCTGGATTAAAGAGAAAGCCTAATTTGGGAGCATATCCTTGGAGAATTTTTATCAGACATGCGTGCCGGAGTTTGCAGGAGGTTTTAGTCACTTCTGCTTGGAAACATCATGATTAAAAAAACTGGACAGTTAGAGAATTTTGTATTCTTTCATATTATTTGATATCATTAATTTTAGTTATTGTTAGGAGTCCTGTGCGGGAAAGAAGAATGAGACGGAGGGCCGGGCATGGTGGTGCATGCCTGTAAGTGACAGGCTAGGAAGCTGTGGCCGGGCCCAGGGATCACTGTTCGAGTCCCACCGGGGGCATGTAGCGAGACCTAGTCCCAAAAAAATAGCTGGACGTGGTGGCACACGCCTGTAATCTCAGCTACCTGGGAAGCTGAGACTCAGGACTGCTTGAGTCTGTGGTCCCCTGGGCAACGTGAACCTACAATTTCATGGGCAAAAATAGCAAGAACTGTCTCAAAAAAAAAAGAAGAAGAAGAAGAATGAAACCAAAAAGATTGATAGCCATCAGAGAAAAGCCAGCTCGCTGATCAGGGTTTGGGAATATGTCTAAGTCAGCTTTAGTGTGGGCTTGAAGACCCTTTTTATACCTTGGCAAAGAATGATGACAATGAGGGCAGTAAGGAAGGGAAAAACCCAGGATCCCATGACATGTGACACATAGGCTAGGAGGATGGGGGTTCTTTACCTAGACAGGAAAAACACCTGTGGGGGTAAACAGTGTTATCATTCAGGGGCATGTCTCTTTGGTGGGACATTCTTAGGAGGTTAGGGGGGCTGCCATCACAGATAAGAGACTTTCCAGGAACCATCTATAGTGTGCCAGAGAGGACAAGAAAGATAAAGGTGTTCCTTTATCTAAGGCATATCTCGTAATCTGGTCCACACCGCACAAGTTATGAAGCAAAGTAATATAAAGAGCACTCAAAAATCCACCATCCAGCCTAAGAACTTACACAGTAAGCATTCACTGGAAATTGACCAGCATCTCTGCCTCCTCATAGACCCACCTCACAAGTCTTTGCCCAGAGTTAACCACAACGCTAATTTTATTATTTTTTTGAGCCTATAGATGGTCAAGTTGACCAGATGTGAGATTCCTTTCACGTTTCATTCTTACGTCAGAATCAGTTTGCTGCAAGTGACTTTCCATGAAGCAATGTTTGATCAAACTGGTTCATGCTCTGCCAGACTGACATCCTTGAAGTTCTGTAAGGTTCCGTGAAGGACACCTGTTCTGGTTGTAGCGATGTTCCTGTTCCTGATGCTTGATGTTCCTACCTCTCTGAATGTGAAACTCCCAGCAAAGTTTATGCTTGTGTCCCTGAACCTTAGGATTGGGCCTGGAACCTCATAAATACTCAGCAAATGACCATTAGTTTTAATATCTTCTTAGATATTAATAATAATATCATTAGATAATTAATAATATATTAAAATAGAAAGTAAAGCATAGAAAAGGTATAGGCGGGAGACCATTTCACTCAAGATCAGGTTGAGCATGAGATGTCAAATATATGTATTGTTTAAGATATGAGTAACCCACTGGCCCCAGAAGTCTCTGGGGATACAGATCAGTCACCTGCATGAGGTAGAGTCTGTGCTTTCCATAATCACCCCCACAATCCACCTGTCAGAAGGGCAACATACACTGGGGTTAAGGACGTGGACCCTGCAGTTTAGCTTCCAGTTCAGGTCCCTGATCAGTCACTCACTCCCTGTGTGGCCTTAGACAAGCCACTTAACCTCTCTGTGCCCAAGCTTCTGCATCTGGAAAATGGGGGTATGTACAGTGCCTACACAGAGGGGTGTTTTGAGGATGAAACGAGTACAGCTTATAAGGCTCTAAGAGCCACACGAACCCATCATCAGCACAGTCTAAAAATTTGCTCTTACTCTGTGTGTCTGAAGGTTTTCCCTTCATGTTCATCTTTGCAGTCAGACTCACCCACCCTTGGGAAATTGGTTCCTGACATCACACGCCAACAGGGGGCCTTCCTCGCAGGTGGCCTCAGCTTATCTCCCAGATGCTGGGCATGTCCTTATGCAGGGATAGGACAGTTTTTGGACCTGCTCCCCCTACCCTGGCTTTTTCTAAGTCTCCCTCAGGCATGTGGGGGCGGGGCAGCTTTCTACCTTCCAAGGGATCCCAGCTTTTGCCTCAGGCTTTGAGCTCTGGGAAGTGGGTTCCCCTTGAGGGTGTGAATGGCAGTAGCCAGGAGCTATTTCCCTCAGAGCCTGAGCTAGTCCTTAGCAGGGCAAGCAGGTCAAGGAGAGAATTCAGTCAACCCCAAATAAACCTGCCTGGGCCGCCCAGGGAGACTCCCTGCCACGCCCCTCCAGGCCAGAAGGGATCAGCAGTGTGACTGGAAGCCATTTTCCCAACCGGACTCCCATAAAGCTGGCCTTCCCTTCCCCAGGTTTCCCAGTTAGACTTCTGGGAAAGCAAGAGTTTAGAAAGCCCAGCACATCCCAGCATCTCCCAGGGCGAATGAGCTGACGGACCCAGGGTGGGCAGGGGTGGGGGTCCCCTAGTCCAAAACAGCCTGCTTGGGGGGGGCAACAGCGGGGATGCCAGGGGCAATGCCCCAAGCTAAGGCTGTGTGAGTGAGTGTCTTGCAGGGGGCCTGGTGCCCCCTGACCTGAGAGGCAGCACTGGGGGTGAGAAGAACAGGTGAACTACAGCTCCCGGCTCCCCTCCTGACCGCCCCAGGTCCCCAGGGAGCACTGAGCAGCTCAGGCTTCAGTAACACGGGCTTCACTTTTGCAGAGGGCTGATGAGAGCACAGGAACGCGTCTGAAGGGATGGGCTTGCATAGACAGCGAATGCTGTGACTTGCGGCCACTCGACAGGATGCAAGGACTCCGATTGACGTTCAAAGCTGCAGGTTTATTACTAGTGCACCAGAGTCCCCAAGCCAAGGTGGCAAGAGAGACCCTGAGCTACCTCTGTGGCAACCTTTTATAGGGCAGAATCACCACCGCCACTTATTGTGAGGGAAGCAAGCAGGTGTCGGACATGTTCCCATAACTACAGGACACTTTCCCTTATTCCCATAATGGTGGGATGGATGCATTCCCATAACTTTGGGTTTCCAATAATGCTGGGATCCATCATCTATCAGGGGGACAAGACAGTTGTCAGGAACCAGGAATCAGGGGAGGAAGAAACAGGATGTGGGGCCAGCCTTCCACCGAGGGCACGGAGAGAACACGGGTTTCAACATAGAAGTTTTAAACAAAACAGAGTCTCTTGGGTTCATCTGTTCCTGATAGCAAAGGGCTCTTATAGAGCAGAAGAAACACACACCTGAAGAGGTGTGACCCCAACCCTATATCATGGACCACATTGTTGACCAAGGGCACCTCACAAACGTAACTAATTTTGAAAGATGATGGCCATGGTGGTCCCGAGGGGCACCAAAGGCAGGTGATAGATGGGATCCCCAGGAAAAGGAGCTTCTCCCACTGTACCTGTCCCCTGCCCAGGTGGCTGGGTAGATCTAGCATCAGCTTTTAAAACCCCTTCAGAGGATGCTCGCTCATATGCCAAAGGAGTTACAGTTGGAACAGACATTGGTGTCTCTTAGCCACCAGCATAGCCCCTTTGCGAGGAGGAGGGTGTCAATAGCATCTCCCTTTCTTCAGTCCTGAAAAGAATATGGTGGGATTTTTAGGAAAATTTGTTTTGCATTGTTTTGTTTTTATCAATTACTTCAAGAGAGAAGCCCCTGGAGTGGGCTGTGGACGTGGAAACAGGCTAGCGAAAGCCCGTGGTTGTGAGCTGTTATTCTCTAGTTTATTATTGTCCCGTGAGCCGGGGCTGGCCGTTGTCCGCTATGCAGGCGTCTCCGGCTCTGAGATCGTGTTTCCCAGCGTGGGGTATGTCTACACTCCTTTCCATTCTCTCCGTGTAAAGTACCAAGCGTGCTAGGGTCCTGTTGTGTTTTATCATAATCATCTCTGGAAATTAGAGGCCAGATTCTCTGCAGATGAGCGAGTGTTGCTTAAGGCAGTGCTTTTATCTTACTTCCTTTTCCTTCCAAGTCCACTCGGAAAATAGACAGTTGACTAAAGAGAGGTTGAGAGGTTAGGAGTGAGTTGTCGCCATTTTTGAAGTAACCAGCTGGCTAAGAACTGACCGAGAGTGGCCCTGCCTGCCCTCTAGCCTTGACCCACACACCCTCTGCTTCTGAGAGGATGCTCTTGCCACGTGAACACAGCACACTCCCACCCCAGTTCACGGCCATTCTACACGCAGAATCATTTCCTATGACTTTCCTTTCCCTGTTCCTGAGCAAACCCTACCATCTTCTCTTGCAGAAACTTATCTCCAGTGATCATCCCTAACACAATGTCACCTCCTCCAGCAAGCCCTCCTTATTTACACCATGTGGGAGCGAGCGAACTTGACCCAAATGATACAACGGTTACCTGTTCTCCCTGTCATTCCTAAAGTATTGATTGTACCCAGTGCTTGGCATTATTGCCAGTCTATCAGCTATTTATCTATTACATCAATCATCTTCGTCCTAGTATCTGTAGCTGTACTATCTGTCTGATCACCTGTCATCTGTGTATCTGTCAGTCATCGGTATCTAGCTCTGTCTGTCCTCTCTCTCTCTCTCTCTCTCTCTCTCTTTCATTAAATCACAAACAAGAAGCATGTGGCATAGCTCCTGAGAGAAGCTATCTTTGAGCCTTGGGTCAGGAGTGGGGCCAGGACTGTGGGCATCCACCCTCAGAGGCCTGAGCAGTGTTGCTGCCAATGTGCCATCCAAGGTAGAGGCACGGGCGCCCCAGCGACCCTGGGGGATGGGCTGGTGGGTGTGGCCTGGTGGTCAGAGGGTCGAGTGCACAGGAACAGATGTGGGCTGGGCCGGCTAGACTGTGGCCATACTCAGACAGGTGGGGGAGGGGAGATCTGCCAGGTGTGGAGGTTCCTCCACCATCTTATCACCCGTGAACCATCTTAACCTCTTGTGTCCATCGCTCCCCCAATTTTACCCTCCCCCCTCTCTTGCTCTATGCTTCAACTCTGTTGACACTTTTTAAGTTTTACTTGTCCATTTGTTTGTTTGCTTGTTTTCCCTCTTTCCCTCCTGTAAGTGAGACCACCCAGTATTTCTCTCCTTCTTTCTGGCTTATTTCCGCGCACATGATTCCTTCTAGCTCCATCCATGTTGTTGCGAAAGACATATTTGTCTTTTTTGATGGGTGAGTAATAGTCCGTTGTGTACATATATCACAAATTTCTGGCCCATTCATCTGTTTGGGGGCATTTGGGCTGTTTCCATATCCTGGCTATTGTCAATAGTGCTGCAATAAACATCCGGGTACACGTGTTCTTTTGAATGAGTGTTTTGTGTACCTTAGGTAGATTCCAAGGAATGGGATTACTGGACGAATGTTAGCTCCATTTTCAGAAGCGTGAGGGTTCACACAGCCTTCCACAGTGGCTGGACCAGTTTGCATTCCCACCACCCTGCTGGTATCTTGCCCTTGACTTAAAATTTTCCTTTCTGAGTCTTAGCCAGAAGGCTTGTTCTCAGGCTCCATGTTATTGGTGTGGTTGGGGTTTTGTGGTCTTTCTGTCCTGGCTGGCTGGCTCTCCCTGACTCCTCCTACACTGAAAAGTCTGTTCTTCCTTCATCAGTTTTGAGTCTCTGGCAAAGACATACTGAACTCCAACGGCTGCGAAGTCTTTTAAGGCTGCTCATTCGTAATTCACACCTTTCCCACTCCTGTAATGAACGTTTAAGAACGTTCCCGTTCAGGCACTTAAGAAATGAGCTGACTGATTTCATGTTCCAGTTGGCAGCATTTACTACCAGAAGCCGCCAGTCCCAGAGGTGTTAGAAGCTGCAGGTGGGAAAAAGAAGAACGGACGGAAGAGATTGAAATGATCTAAGCTGGAGACAGACACGAACCATAAATCGGGACTCAGTAAACATGAACTGAGCATTTATTAGAGGGTCCAGGCCCCTTAAACACCCTGACGAAGGATGGTCATGAAGAGGTTGTAGGGAAGGAAAATCCAGGAGCCCAGGGTGTGTAGCACGTGGGGTAGGAGGATGGGGAGTCATTATCCAGCAGAAAACACCTGTGGGAGTAAACATCTTTATCCTAGGAGGTTAGAGGGTCACAGATAAGAGGCTTGCTGGGAGCCATCTCTGGTGTGCCAGAGAGGACCAGAAAGATGGAAGTGTTCCTTTATCTAAGGCCTATCTCTTATCTGTTTTCGGCCCCCACCCGTGGGTTGGCCGACTCCTACTACGTTCCTGGGGACAACCAAGAGGGAGAAAACAACTCTTAGCAAGAAAGCTTTTTTTCCTGTGGCTCTTTTGCACCCAGGGATGGTGGTAAGTGGGCCCCGCAGTCTCAGGGTGGTCCGGGTGGTCTTTCCCTGTTCCTGACCATGCCAGCCCCATGGACATCTTCCATGAACATTGTCTTCCAGGCATCTCCCATGGACATCTTCTCAGCAGGAAACAGACTCTAAGTGGCAAAGCCACCCATGAAATGAAGTCAGTGGACAGGGTGAAGGTACCTACGCTCTCCGGCTCTGATTCTTGCCCTGCGTGTTTTTATAATGAGAGCTTGACGTAGACCGGCACATACAGAGAACCTACAGGGTTCAAGGACTGGGGGCAGTGGTCGGAGACCCCATCTGTGCTCACAAGGAGCCCGGTGGAGAAGGGAGGAGGCAGAGCTCTGCAGACCCCAGTGAGGGCAACCCCCCCCACCCTTCAGCAGAGCTGCAGCCTGTCTTCAGCCAGCCGTGCGGGGCTGGCAGGGGTCCGAAGCAACCCTCCCCAAGGGGCATCTGCTGGAGGGGAGTCTTGAGAGAAAGATGTGACCCAAGAAGGTGGGAGGGGGAAGGGGAGAGGGGTGGTGCTTGGAGGACAAGATGCCTCAGAGGAAGGACTCACAGGTGAGGTGGCCACACAGGGGCCGTGGAAGGAGACAGGTGGCTCTCACAGCAGTGATGCCCTCACTGCCCCCCCCCCTCAGCCCAGCTAAACAGCTGCTGCACTTAGAGCCATTTTGTGAATGATGGAGACCTAGAAAGGACACTTTGGGGGTGTGGTTATAAGTCAGCAGTAATAATAAGTCAATACAAAGTAGCAGCTCTGAGGGAAAAAACTGAGTTTGGCTCCTCAAGAGACCAACCTTCAGCTAGTTGCTCCAAGCAAGTTTTCAGTCCTCCCTCCTCCTCCCCTCCCTCCCTTCCTGCTCCCTTTCCCTCTCCCTCCTTCTCCCCCTCCTGTGGAAAGTGAAGCAGTTAGAGAGATGGAACTTCAGGTAAGAGTAACACCCCCTAGTCTCTCTAGCCCCCTCTGGCACACTAGAGGGTGGTTAATAGCCAGTCTCTCACTTGTTACCCAGCTTCCTAACCTCTCTGGAATGTCCCAAGAGACAGATGACCTATTAGCGATGACTGTTGCCCCCACAGGTAAATTCTCCTGTTATTGCACATCCCCACATCCTCCCTGCTGCAGGTCACGTGCACTTTGCTCCTTCCACATGACATCATTGTAACATGTGCTGGGTTTATAAGGGACTTCACAACTTCATTAAAGTGGGACCTGGACATGCTTCCCAGGATCCCCATGCTGTGGGCTGGCCTCACAGATCGCTCTCCCTCTCTTCCGTCTCAATTTCATCTTCATTTCACAAGTGATTCCTAACACCCTCTCTCTCCGTCTCTGTTTCTCCCTCTCCCTCTCTGTCTCTTATCCTCCTTCTCCCTCTTCCCCTCCTGCTCTGTCTCTGCTTCTCTGTCTGATGGGGACTCAGAAATACCCTCGGTCCCAGCTGCTGTCTTAGGTGTGGCTTCTCCCTGGAGGTGACGGGGTGCATCTCAGAAGGATGCAGGGAGGCAGGAGATGAGGCTGGGAGGTTGACGGAAAGTGGCGACAGCTGAAGACAAACTGGTCTGTTCTGGTGGGATGAACTTGGGCCCGATGCACCCAGCCTGGGGAGAGAGACCAGGCTGCGAACACCCCCGACTCCTCTGCCTCTCCGGACAATGCATTTCCTAAGCTGCTAGGGTATTTTCTTGCCACAGCTGCATGAGGGCCACGTGCAGGTGTTCCTGTCCCTGGAGACGCTGCACTGCTGGCTCCTCGAGGCCACGTGACCTGCCTGCCTCCAGGTGTGGTAGGTCAGAGCCTGGGGTCATCCAGCAAACAGTTACTGGGCGCAGGGAGCACACTGTGAAGGAGACGCCTGTCCTGCCTGCAGAGTGGCTATGTAGATCCTGGTGAGCACCCCCACCATGGTCCGGCATCGCCACACACTCAGCAGGGAGTTCAGAGACTCCTGGGGGTTAATAGAGAGTAAGACACACAGCACCCACCCCCTCGTGGGACGCCGATGGAACTTAGCGTGGACCACGGGCCAGGCAGCCATGACTGACACGAAGGTACCACAGGCCTTTGAGTGAGAGATGAGTATCTAGAGGCAAGAGAAAGAGCTCAGATAGTGCTGAAGGGGCCGTGTGAGGTGGTGGCTGGGTGTGTCGAGGTGGGAGGGGAGCTGGATAGCCAGGTAGGAGGCAGGAGGCGAGGAGGGAGGTGTGGGAAACCACAGGGAGGTTTGTATGGGGAGCGATGGAGTTAGACATGTGGGGTGAACATCTTGTTCTGAGGCTGCTGAGGGAGATGGAGATTCATGAAGATCTCAATCGAATTGAGGCGTCACTCAGACAGAATTTATCTAGTCAGTTTTTCAGTTCTGCTTCAAAGGCATCGTGTGAATGAGGAAGAAGGTTTGGGCCGTTTCATTCCCCAGATGGGAAGAGCTCTTTCATGTGCCTGGAGTCTACAGCCAGACACGTGGCATGGTTCACAGCCCCCTGTCTGTGGGCGATTCAGAGGGGGCAGTGGCATCCTAGGCCTTAAAAATCTCTTAATCTAATTAGAAAGGCAAAGTGCAGTCACACATAACCAAGAAGTAATTAGCACTTCTAATTATCTAGAAAACTCTAAAGGCAACATATAATCAGCTGCCAGAGAGACTTGCATTGTATATAGATGCTGGCAGAACACACTCACCAGAGTGGGCACCTTCTCTGAGTCCGGGGTGGGGGGGTGAGCAGGTACAGTTGTGAGTTGGGCTTTGGAGGAGTGTGGGTGCATGGCTTGTAGGGGTGAGGCTGTGGGTGTGCGTGTGTCTGCCATGCTGAGCTTACTCCTGCGGCATGAGCTGACTTAGATCTCAAGTTGGAAAGCGAGACATGCCTCTATTCTAGCAGGAAGAAAGACAAGGCTCAGCAACTCATGGTTGATGAGACTCATAGTTTTCAGCAAGGACTCCAGCCTCACTATTTCACTCCTTGCTGATGAGAAGGGGAGCTTGGCTGGAAAGTTCTGGAAAAGACAGACGTGGGTGGCCACACACAGGAAGAGCTGGTTGGAGAAACGTTGAGTTCAGAGTGGACTCTGTGAGACATGTGCAACCCTCTGGTTTCCTGAGCAACGCAGTCAGCCTGTGACCCCGTGACCCCTGACCTCTGAGCTCTGTTGATGAAGTCAGACCAGGGTGGGCTGTGTGACCACCCAGCTGGATCAAAGGTTCTGGGCCCGCCCGCCAGCCTCCTTCTTGATGTGGAGACATTCTCAGTAGCAAGAGTGATTCTCAGAGCAAGCCAGATCAGGGTGTCCCTCAAGCATTGTCATTCAGATTCCTCGGGAAGTGACAGCCAGTTCAGCTAGATGAGGACTAAATTAAAGTGTGTAATCTGAAAAGGAAGCAGTGGGCTTGTCATGATCTGCCAAAGATGGCATGGGCTGATCTTCCTAGGAAGAGCGTCAGGACTCCTGAGAACTGTGTGCAGTAGGGAGGCTGTGACTCCTGTGTCCCCTACACGCCCACAAGACCCCTATCTTCTGACATCCTGCCTCCATGGTGTGGCAGGCCCCCTAGGGGCCCTGGACACCAGGGCTGTCCCTGCAATTTCCCTTCACTCTGACACCGTCTGCTCAGATGCACGTTAGCTCCCGCAGGTCAGGACTCAGTGCCTGCAGACGGACGTCAGATGTCAGCCACCGTCAGCAGGCCCCGGGAACCCGCCCTATCTGTTGGATTTGGCTGCAAACTGGAGGTTCCTGTGAGCCCCTCCTCAGGCTTGATGAAGTCATGAGGCTGCTTCACAGGACTTGGGGAGACTGTCAGTGTGTGGGGGATATGGGAAAGGGCCGAGGAATGGTGGAATCAGAGGGCCACAGGGCCAGGTCTGGGGGTGCCGGTGCAGGCTCTTCTGCCCCTTTTGGGGGTGTGGGGGGACATGTGTTCAAGGACTTGGAGGCTCCCCAAATCCTTCCTATTAGGATGATTTTTTAAATTTAATTTAAGTTTTTTAGATTGATTGCACATGTGTGTATGTGTGCGTGCGTGTGTGTGTGCATGCATGTGTGTGTGCGTGCATGCGTGCATGCATATGTTGTTTGCCCCAGGTTCTCCCACCACCTTGTCACCTGGGTACCATCATCTTAATCTCTCATGCCCATTCTCCCCATTTTACCCCCTCCCCCTCCCTTGTGCTTCAGTTCTGCTGACAGTTTGTTAGTTTTAAGTTTTCCTTGTCCTTGTGTTTGCTTGTTTTCCCTCTACCCCACATAGAGGTGAGATCATCCAGTATTTCTCTTTTGTCCTAGTGGGATTTGTGTGAATTTCATTACCTGGGAATGATAGATCATTAAGTCCAATTGTCACCCTTCTCCCTTCTCTAGAGAATGAGGGGCGGCAGGGAAGCTGGGAATTTCAGGCTTCTAATCCATCTTTCCAGGGGTCAGCCCCAACCTGGAGCCCACCCTGCCAGTTGCCTCATTAAAGGAAACTATCAGGAATAAGAGAGATCTCTTTGATGACTAGTTATAGAGACCATTTTTATTTATGAATTATTAATGAATTTAATCATAATTATAGCTGTGTGGTTCTGATTCCAGAATAGACAGAGAGATCCATGACACAGAATATGCCCTAAGAGTTTAATTTATTATAAACTAAAATAGGTCTACAATAAACTGCACATTAAATCTGGACAGAATAAAATTTAAATCTGAGCAAGTGGGAAATGAGAGTAGAAGAAATGATTTGGAATGATACAAACTAATAATGCCTCAGTCACTTGCTTTTTTTAAAAAAATAAATACCTCAGTCACTTGCTTTTTAAAAAGTGAAAAATGTAAAACATAGTTAAAAAAAAGCTATTTCTATAAAGTTGGATGTAGTCAACACTAATAAGCATTGCATGAAAACTAGAAAAGCTTGGCAAATATTACGATAAAATTTTAAAAATTGGGTATAAAAAAGTCCCTCTTAAATTTAACAACAACAAAGATGGAAGAGAATTTGTAAGATCCTATTTATTTATTTTTTTAATTCTTTGTATTCTTTCCTTAAATTTCTTGCAACACCAGCAAAGGATTATTGGCATGCCTTCCCCTCCCCCAACACCCCCTCTGTTCACTCAGATTCCTCTCCTTGATGTTTGTTCATCTATGTTAACCCATTGGTGTCTTCCTTTTCTGGGGCGATGTTCTTTTTCTGGGTGAGGGACTGTGTTCCTGGGACATGGTAAATCTGGGGGGTTTGCAGTCTTAACTTTGCGTTGGGAGCCAGTTCACGCTGTGTGAGGTCACTCATTGTCCATTCTCTGTAGTGTTCTGCATTCTCTTTGACCTATATCTCTGCCCTCTGGCTTAGGGGGCCTCATGTCCAGCCGTTGTCAGCAAAGAAGTTACTCGTTGTGGAGAGGCACCGGTTGATGTCTTTGCAGATCATTTTCTCTCCTTTATTTTGCCGCTTTCTGTAAAGCCAGTGCCCCCAGCTCCATGACCTTCCTCTCCCATGGAATGGGGATGGGCGCCTTGGTCTCTTAGGTGGCTCATCAGAACTAGAATTATGTCCCATCCACTCCTGGTGAAGCCATAGGTGTGGTTCTGTAATAGGTCATCACCATGGTCTTTTCTCTGTTCATCATACAATGGCTTTCTTGATGTTTCTTCTCTTGCATCCTTCTCAGATGTGTGGGCAGGATCTTTGTCTGGTCCCCCAACCATTCTGCATCAGTGTTTGTATTCTTTGTTTCTTCTTATTCCTCCTGAGGACTAAGTGGAGTAGAGTGAGAGTGAAACGGGACGGGCATCTAGTCCACCCACCCATTCCTACCAGGATCCAAGTGTGTGGGGGTCCCCGCACACAGGCCAACTTGGCCATGCCCATTGCAGGTCCTTAGCAGCCCCCCAGCCTTCAGACCATAGGTGGGGGGTTGGCACTGGCATGCCTGGGGTGTGCAAGATCCTATTCATATGAAATACTAATACCCTGAGAACAATAATACAAAAACATGGAAAAATGGGTTAAGAATATGTATGAACATTCACACACAATACATACAGAATTGCTTAATAAACAGAACAGAAACTGGTTGATAATCAAAGAAATGAATGTGAGAACCTACTTTTTACCTGTTAGATGAACGACATTTTACCTGTAATGGGAAATGGGTGCCACCATCTCCTACTTGTGGCTTCAGATATTGGTGCAACCTCTTTGGTGAGAAGCTCTGAAATGTGAATCAGAAGAATTTTTAAAAGCATATCCCTGACCTGAACATCCTACTCTAGGAGCTCACACTCAGAAAATACTGTCATTCAGCACGTGAGCCGAGATTGGGATGAAGCTTTTCATGCAAGGGCTTCTCATAGTGCAAATGCCCAAACGGTCAACCCTACTGGGCGTCCCATGACACCACAGGCTGTGGGACCCTTCTTGTTCCATGCAACTTTCTTTGCCTGGCACCCCTTTTCTGTGCCTTACCTCCAGCATGGTCCCTGCCCTCTGCCTTCCCCTAGAAATCCTACAGCGCAAACACTTGAATCAGCCCCTGAGGGTTGACTACTGCTTTGAAAACCCGATGGCACACCTGCAGGCCCACACACAGCAGCTCCATCTCAGTCATGTTTCTAGGGCTTTCCCTGAATTCTAGCCTCCAGAGCAGGGACACTTATTCTGCACTGCGCTGTAGCACCTGGTATGCTGCCTTGCCCTTGGTGGTTACCCAATAAACATTTAAGGGACAGTTGATTAGACTAGGTTAGTGTCCCTGGAAGTGCAAAGCCGTGGGGCTTGAGGGATGCATCTATAAAGATACCCTAAAGGAACCAGGCATGATGGTGGTGCACGCCTGTTGTCTAAGTGCTGGAGGCAAAAGGCTTGGGATCTCTTGAGTTTGTGGGTTCGAGACAACCCCGGGCAACATAGCAAGACCTGGTCTCGAAAAAGCAGTTGGGAGTGGTGGCAGGTGCCTGTAATCCCAGCTACCTGGGAGGCTGAGGCCAGGGATCACTTGAGTTTACAGGTTCGAGACTACCCTGGGCAACATAGGGAGACCTGGTCTCGAAAAAGCAGCCAGGCATAGTGGCAGGAGCCTGTAATCCCAGATACCTGGGAAACTGAGGCTGGGGAATCGCTTGAGTCAGCGGTACCTGGGCAACGTAGCGAGACCTAGTCTCCAAAAAAAAAAAAAGAGAGAGAGAGACCCTAAAAGTTCCCTTTTGAAGTCCACTTCTGCGAATGAGCTGGATGTGAATTGCTCCATCAAAATGTAATTGGTTCTCCATGGACACCAGGCGTTGCAGCCAACCATTCTGGGGAGGAAACTCCAGGCTCTGGGTCCTTTTGCTCAAGTCTAGTGACAGGCAAGTGGCTCTGGCTGTCACCCCACTGACTGACAACGCTGGCTCCACACACTGGCCAAGGAGAGGGAGCTGGAGTGGACCCAGGGTAGACCGAGAGTGACTGTGATGAGAGCCTCTCTATGGAGCAAGCAACTCAGTCACGTTGCTGGGGATGAGTCGCTGATCATCAGATGGTTGTGCATTTTGCCATTTTCAGGCGTGTTCAGTGTTCACCATTTTTAGCTGCTGGTTTCTCCCACGGGGGTCAGCATGGGGGGCCAGAACCCCCCTCCTTCCTTAGCGCTGCCCAGAACACCACCTCCACCTGGCTTATTCCCCTGTCAGGAATGAGCACAGCCTCCTGAATTCTGCTGACGGATCAAGGATCAGACAGATGGAGGGAAAAGAGCCAAAAAGAAGCTTCCTAAGAGTAAGTGTCCACCCTGCACTGGGGGAGACACCCAGTATCTCAGGTGGCTTCAGACCCTCTTACGTGGCTCAACTGAGACCCAGGACTTTGCTGGGGAGGGCCAGAAGGTCCATTAGGAAGGGTGCAGGGAAGGTGCACAAGACAAAGGCATGCAAATTGAATTCAGCTTTCTCCTGAAAGGAGATAAGGAGATGAGCCCTCCCCAGGGAGCGCCCTGGGAGAGAAGTTTGCAGGCTACTATCTTTCTGCAAAGCAGCCTCTGCCTGCCCTCAGGACCCCTCCCTGGCAATCAACCTCTGGTCAAGAAGACCCATTTTCAGAGGGCAGATTTAGGCTCCTCCGGCCCCACCCCCAGGTGGTAAAGAGCAGCCCCCACCCCTGTGTTCTCCCACCAGCACCCAGCCCCCCACAGCTCCATTGTTAGCACAGGGGTCCTTCCCACACTCAACCCCTCCTGCCTGCCTCCTGCTCAGAACCAGCAGTGACCCCTTTACTCAGTGCCCCCCCCTCAAGACACCCGACCTCCTCCCTCCTTGCAGCCCTGTCCTGCCTCAGTGTCCTGCGGTGTCCTTACTCTGAGTCCCAGCCACCAAAATTGTGTGTGTGTGTGTGTGTGTGTGTGGGAGGGGATGGGCCCTGCCCCCCACTCCCTTCCTGCCCTTCAGGTCTCAGGTCGGTGCCACTCAGTGCAGACACCCTAACACAAGAAGGCAAAGACAGACAGAAAGTTTATTAGGAAAGCTCAGCTGCAGCTGCTAAGACTAAGAAACTCAGCACCCCTGGTTCATTTGCAGGTCCTTCCACATTGTTTCACAAACTAATCTGTACATTTGCATTCCTATTCCAAGACAGACAAAGGTAAAATGTTAACTCTGAATCACAGTTTCCCGGAATAAATACCTTCTGCTCACATGATGCAGGAACAAGAAAGGCTTTATTAACTAACTTAAGCTAGGGTTCAAGCTCAGCCTGGCAGACAGCCTAAGCAGTCCCACCAGAACTTGGAGGATGGACCCCCCCCCACTTCCCCCAGAGTCCAGTCTTTTATGCAGTTCTCAGGTCCTGGTGGCTGTTGCCGTGGCCTGGTAATGACAAGTCGGGATCTGATGGGCTGACCTCTGTTCAGGGTCTAGCAAGGGGTCTTTGGTGGTCTGGCACAGATGGGTCATCTTCCATTTGGCAGGTCTCTATCACACAAACAGCAAGCGAGGAGCTTGTTACTCTCTGGTGGAGGCAAGCTCCCGTCTGGTTTCCTGGAGCCAGGAGATTCTTGGGCTGAAAACAACCTCTGGCCAGAAGGAGGTTTAGGCCTGGGAATAGATAGGTCAGGCTATGTCACATCCAAATATGGTGGGCGTGATAGAGACGTATATTAAGTTTACAGCTGGGTTAACCATAAAGTTACCTAAGTCAACATAAGGCTATAGAAGGGGTTCTCGGCTTGTTTTCTTTCCGGAGGGAGGGGGTGTCTCTTAGGGAGGGAACTGCTTGTGCCCTAAATCAAGGGAGGCTGCGTGGAACTGTTCAGTTTATTTTCAGGCTTTCGACATTCCAGCACTCCTGGGTGGGTTGACAGGCCCTTTCCTTTGCCCGCTGGGCTCCTCAGCTGGGAGTACAATGCGCCTGCCAGGAATGCAGCGGTGCGCCCAGCCCAGGCCTGCTCCCTGCACTCCCTCCCGACCTGGGACACAGGACAAACAAAGTTTGCGACAGACAGGCATTGAGAACTGCGGAGGGAAGCCAGGCAGCTCTTGGGGTGGGCGCGTCAGCCTCTTGGGTTTCGTCTACCTCTTGCACAATTGCACAAGATCTCAGGTTCCAGCAACCATGAGGCTGATCTCACAAGGGAAAGCCATCCTCCTCCATCACCTCCACGTCGCCCCTACCTCCTCTTCTGTGGAACCTGGAACCAAGAAGCGAGATGGAGCTTCAGATAAGAGGAACACCTCCTATCTCTCTAGCCTCCTCTGGCACACTAGAGGTGGTCGATAGCACATCTCTCACCTGTCACCCAGCTTCCTAACCTCTTTGAAATGTCCCAAGAGACAGATGACCTATTAGTAATGATTGTTGCCCCCAAAGACAAATTCTCCTGTTATCATGCATCCCCACATCCTCCCTCCTGCACGTCACTTACACTTTGCTACTTCTTCATGACATCATTGTAACATATCCTGCCTGGGGTATATAGTGGCATCTCAACTTCATTAAAGTGGGGCCTGGACAAGCTTCCCAGGATCCCTGTGCTGTGGGCTGGCCTCGCAGATCGCTCTCCCTCTCTTCCATCTCAATTTCTTCTTCATTCCACACACCACTCCTAACACTTCTCCACTGCCCACCCCCATTTGTAGTGCCCCCCATGCTCTGCTGTGTTTCGTACACAGAAGCTCTGCAGCCATATGCAGATGGCGATGCATGAACGAGGCTTTGAACCTTGCCTGAGTCACGCAGGTGCTAAGTGACTTCTGACACCGGGGTGGCCCCCAGCTCTCTCTCTTCCCAGCCGCGGGGTCTCCACAACGACTGCCTGCCTTGTGGCCATCCTGGCTGACGTGCTGCCCCCTTGTGTCCTGGCTCACAGCATGGTTCTCTGAAGCCCTGGACCCCTCTGACGGGAGTGTTTGTCTCCACGTGTCACCTGTGACATGTGTCTCCACATGTCCCTGCCAAGGCAGGAGCCTAGATTAGAGTCCAGCTGTGCTGGGCTTCAGCTCATCATGGATCCTTCCTCTCCCTGGGCTCTGTGCATGAATCGCCTTGCGGAGTCTCGTGAGCAGGCCTGTCCGCTCGCTCTCTCCCTCCTCCGAGGGCAGGGGAGGTCCGGGGGGAGTGGACATTCTAGTGCAGCGAGGCACTCACTGGAGGCTTGCAAGCAGGGGGCGCTGGGTGGGCAGTGGGCAACCTGATCATGCATGCTGGACCAGGCCATGAGAGGAGGCCAGTCTGAGGGGTCACCCTGTCCCATCAGGGGCCTGTGACCACCGGGGTGAGGGTTCTGTGGGCTCCGGGGCACGTGGAAAGAAGGGAGCTTTGCCCTGAGTGCCAGGGAGAAGCTCTCCTCAGAAAGTACATGTGGTCTTCTTGCACAGAAAGCTCATCAACTGGTCCACCCTGGACCCCTTCCACACCTTCCATGGCCTCTTCTGGTAATGCCAGTTTAACAACAGGGCTTTATTAACAAGGGACGTTAACCAGGAAAATGAAAAGTTTTTAATGCCACAAGTGGCCAGTTATTTCACCCCAAGTACTGTTTAGTCCGAAAGTCCCAAACACATGTCCAAGATGGTACCCTTTGCCCCTCCAAACCTGCAGGCACCCTAAAAGGTCAGCTTCTTCTCCAGTGTTCTGTACTTCTCCATTTCTCCAAGATGCTTCAAACTTCTTCTGCAATTGCTTTCCCCACAAATCAGCTTTCCCCATCCCTGGCCACCTCCAGGGACCAGCTCACTAAGCCACCTTGCTTCAGGGCCACACTCTCCACACCGGCCACTCTTCTACCGGTCACCATGGCTCCTTGCCACCCCCAGCTCACTCTTCAGGGGCCTTCCCCTGACTAGGCCACGTGGGCCTGTTCTCTTAGTCCACCATTGTCATCTCCTGCCTTTTTTCTTCCTCTCCTTTCCTTGCTCCTTCCTTTTATTTGCCTTTTGGCGCATCTTGCTTCTTGCGTGTCTTTCCCTCAGACCCCATCAGGGTATTTTGGCACCAACAGAATTTTTGCCTGCGTCACTCGCAAACCCTGTATCACTAGGAAGCTGATGCACATGCTAATGTGCGTGAACCTTCAAAGGACTTCCTTTGACAGGTCACAGCAACCGGACTTGCAGCTTCCTCCATCACTTCCTCTATCTCTCTTTTTCTGCTCTTCTTGAAAACACATGAAACATTTGTGGGGGTTGGGGTGAGTAGTGCAGCAAAGTCTAGCTCCCAGGTCATGCTGTCTGCTGTGAGTAGGGTGGGTTAGAAAGAGAAAAATAGTTGCTGGGAGCCTGGACCATCATGGAAACCAGACACCAAGGGCCGCAGGGGAAGAGCAGGGGTGAGGGGAGCCCTGAGCTGCTCCATCCAGGTGGGATGATGGAGCCTGAGGGTGTAGCTCAAAGTAACTTCATGGTTTTGAACTCCGAGGCTGTCTGATATTGAATGTGGTCCCCTGGCTAGAGATGATGATGGCAGCAGCTGTAATGAGAGAAGCAGGAAGGGCTTCCTGTTTAGGAAAAAGTACGGGTTCTTCGCCAATGGGATTAGCTGAGGAATGGAAGGGGTGGTGTATGTAGGGCATCTGCAGGAGTTCAGAGTCAGAGCAAGCTTGAAGGGTATCTGTGTGAAAAGACAGGAGTTTGGGCACTGGGAATCAGGACGAGCAGTTTTCCCGTCCTGTGAATCAGTTCTAAGTTCTCTCCCAAGTGCCATGGTCTAGACTAACAGGTGATGGTTCTAGAGATGCTTCTGTCACGTTCAGGATGGCCAGGACAGAGTTATGACAATTGGATTCCACGGAGCCCAGAACTTTTGATATTGGGTCAAAAGGGACAGAAGCCTCTAACTAGCAAGCCACAGGGGAAAAAAAAAACTTTAAAAACATGGTCTGCCACCTAGCTTTCTTACCAAATCTGTCTCACCTGCATGAAGCAGTTGCCAAAGTCACAAAAAAGTTTAACAACAGAGCTTTATTAAAAAAGGACTTCAACAGGGAAAACATTAGTCCTTAATGCTGCAAGTGGCCAGTTATCTTAGCCCAAGCATTATTTAGTCTGAAAGTCCCAAACACATGTCCAAGATGGTGTCCTTTGCCCCTCTACACCTGAGGCAGGCACTCTGCAAAGTCCATTCCTTCTCTGGCATCTTCTCTTTGTTTCTTCTCTCTCCCGGGTTCCACACTGCTCTGCTTCTCCAAAGCTCTTCAAACTTCTTCCACAATTGCTGATGCCCAAATCAGCTTTCCCCATCCCTGGCCATCTCCAGGGACCAGCTCACTATGCCACCTTGCTGCAGTGCCACACTCTCCACACAGGCCACACTTCTGCCAGCTACCATGGCTCCTTGCCACCTCCGGCTCACTCTTCCAGGGGGCTCTGCCCAGCCTGGTCACTTAGGCTACTCTTTACCCACCTGTCATTCTCTTCTCTCCTCTCCCCAAATCTGCCTGTCTAATCTCTGCTCCTTGCCTTTTTATCTTTTTTCCTTCCCCCTAAAAGCCAAAGGATCCAGTTTCCCTCTACACACTCTCTAGGGGATACATTTTCTCCTCCAGGGTCCACACTGGAATTTGTAGCAAAATAAAAGTCCCCTTCCTGTCCAGGCCTCTTTTACCTCTGTACTTTTTAGACAGAGCTAATGCAATGCCTACATTTTATGAACACTTACACTGCCCATGTTGGGGTCATGGCTTCACTTCTGACATGCATACAGTTCTTGAAGTTGGGCACCTGATGACAGAGGTTCATGATGCTCTTGCCATGGCAGGCCGGAAGGGTCCATCAGGGAGAAGCCCTATCTGTGAGCCTATTATCCATGGATGGGAGTCAGCGCCAACTAGCAGCTCAGCCCCCTCATCTCAGCAGATAAGGAATCCGAGTCTCCGTTACTTGCTGCCAACCATATAATGGAGCATAGTGAGTCCAAACCAACATCCAGTTTCTCACAGCCCTCCGTCATCCAGTCAGCAAGCACTGTAAGGTAATGACCTTGTGGTCGCCTCTGGGGAGCACGCTCCCTTCTCCTAGCTTGTGAGCTACTCAGAGAGGAGGCGCTGTTGTTGTCAGGGAAGACAGTGCTAGCATAGCAGGGCCTCCCACGTATCTCTGACCTCAAGAAACTCTCACTTTCTTCATGACTATTGTCTTATCTTCTGAGCTATATGGAAACATGAAAATATTTTGAAAACTCTAAAATGCACTCTGAATGGAGAAATGAAATTCGCAGTCAAGAATTCAGGGGAGCAAGAGACTTGAAGAGTGTATGCAGTATCTCTAGGGGGTATAATTTTGAGGGAAGATTTGTGACTGAGGCAGAAGGACTATGAGCAGATCTGGTCCAGTGGGCATCGGAGGCTCGGAGGCCAGATCTGATCAGTTGAACTGGCATGGGGAGTTCTTTTGTTTCTTCCAGCCAATATTTGGGGTTAAGTCCAACTCAGAGTGACTCAGGAGATTTGGTGCGGAAAAGTATCATTATAGCTATCATCACTACACAGATTGTTATTATTTTTATAGATGAATCGAAAGGTCTTCAAGGCATGTTCTCTCTGGAGTCTCTTAGCAAATGTTTGTTCCATTGAGCAGGGAGGAAGAAGCATCTTACAGAAACAGATGTTAGCACTTTATTCATCCCCTGCTGTTCTGCTTTGTTTATTTCTTTTGCATGCACAAAAGTAAAAATAAAAGATAGCAAATTCAGATCAAGGTGGCGGTATACTCAGTGAGTAGGGCCAAACATCTGTTGGTTGAATTCGAAGCGTTATTAATGGATTCAAGCTCCCCGTCGCTTTTATCTGTGTTGATTTTGCTCGGACTCGGTGGCTGAGATGGAGGCATCTCCCAGCAGATCTGACCCCATGTGTGTAGCATTAATCTAATTCATATGGATCCTCATAGCACCAGCAAAGTGGAACAGTGTTTGACACTGTTTTTGTTTGTGGTTAGATGATGTATTCAGTTCTGAAAACTTGGAGAAGGAAACCAAAAAATGCTGACAGCTTGCCTGGGTTTAATCCCATCGGCCTTCTGTGGCTCTTGAGCTTGTAGCCAAACTTCACTCGGGATCAGAGAGCACTTGGTGTGTGGGCCCTGCCCCCTGCTCTCATGCCCGAGAGCAGCGCAGCTCCGAAGCCATGTGCCATGTGTGACCTCACCATGAGGGTCCAGTCGCCGGCATCCCCTGAAAACGTCTCCCGGGCAGGTCCCAGGCATAGTCACATCACACACAGTGTTTACGAATTAGATCAACCCAGGCTTGCAGGCCACCGCCTGCTCATCAGTGCGCAATAGAATGTTTTGCTTAAGAAGGAGGGATTTGTTCGGATGTTGTAACTCTGAGCTCTACAGCTCTCAGGAAACCAGTAGATCACTCATTGATTCAGCGGATACTTAGGGAGGGCGGGGTATGATTCCAGGACTATGTTCAAGACACTGTTTCTGCCTTCAGTGAATTTATGTTTTATTGGGGCTGAAATTGGGTCAAAATAGGGCAAAAGCCTCCAACCAACAAGCCACAGGAAAAAAGTGGCATTTTTAAAAGGCGACTTCTGCCACCCAGGTTCCCTCAGGTTTGTACCACTACACTTAGCAGTTACCAGTGAAAATGCAATGTAACAGCAGGGTTTTATTTACAAAGGAAATTAACAGGGAAAACAAAAAGTCTGTAAAGCCACAAGTGGCCAGTTATCTTACCCCAGTCACCATTCTCAGTCCCAAAGGTCCCAAAGACACACGTCTATGATGGTGCCCTTTGCCCCTCCACACCTGAGGCAGGCACTCTGCAAAGTCCAGTCTTTCTCTGGCATTTTCTCTTCACTTCTTCTCGCTCCAGTGTTCCGAGCTGCTCTGGTTCCCCAAGGCTCTTCAAACTTTTTCAACAAAATGCTGATGCTCAAATTAGCTTTCCACATCCCTGACCATCTCCAGGTCCCAGCTCACTATACCGCCTTGCTGCGGTGCCACACTCTCCATACTGGCCACTCTTTTGCTGGCCACCATGGCTCCTTGCCACCACCAGCTCATTCTTCCAGGGGACTTCTACCCAATCTGGTCACTCAGGCTACTCTTTACCGGCTCTTCATTCTTGTTTCTCCTCTCCCCCAAAAAGTCTGTCCATCTCAATCTCTGCTCCTTTTCTTTTTATCTCCTTTTTCTTTTTTTTTTTTCTCCTAAAAGCCAAAGGCTCCAATTTCCCTCCACACACTCAATTGATGGTACATTTTCTCTTCTCTACCCAGGACTTGCAGCAAAGTACCCTTATCCTGTTTAGGCCTCTGTGCTTTTCAGACACAGCTAATGGCATCAGTGTCTAAAGGTAATGAGCAAATACACAGCCTATGTTGGAGACAAATGCACTGCCCATGTTGGGGTCACAGCTTCAGGGCCAGTAGATAATAGGAAGATCCAGCAATCGCTGGTGGTGTTATCACACAACAGAAGGAAACTAGGAAGGGGAGGTGGTCCATGACTGGGGGATGAGCCTGCTTCAGATGGGGTAGTCAGGGAAGGCGTCTTTGAAGAGGTGACACTGAGCAGAAATATGAAAGAATGAAAGACTGAGACTTGGGGGCCTCTAGGGGATAGGCCCTCCAGGGAGAGGGGAGGCCCTAAGTGAGGGGAAATGTGGATCCTTGAGGAATGGGAGGAAGGCCAGAGAGAGGGAGGGAGGGGGAAAGAAGAAGGGGAAGGCAGGAGAGGCGAAGGGGAGGGGGTGGGAAAGGGAGAGAGAGCATCCCTGAGCAGCCAGGTGGGGCCTTCTGGAAGGAGAGTGGATTGTGCTGAAGAGGGTAGAATGTCACCTGAAAATCGTTCTAGCGGGAGCATGGGATGCAAGAGGAAAGGTGGAGGTGGAGGCTATGACGAGATCCTCGTTGGGACTCGAGTGGACATGACTGGGGTAGTGATGGGGGTGGAGGAGGCGGCGTGGGGGAATTCTGACAGTTGGTGTGATTTGCTGATGGGTCCGTTTGGGAAGTGGTTGTCAGGGCAACAGCTCTGCGCTCATTCTCCAATTGGAGCGGCTTGCAGGCCCTAGCCACTAGCCCCCACCCCCACCCTGGCCCCCGGAATGAGCAGCCCCCCAACCTCCAAGCAGTGAGTCCATGACCCACTCACTCAGCTGAAGAATGAACAGAGCCTTAAGTGGTTTTCATCATTTAAGATAAAGGTTTAAATTTTAAATGCGGTGTTTTCTGCAAAGAATGAAAGGAAGATTTTTCTCGCTTTGTATCACCTTTTAAAAACCTTTCCTTAGCAACCTTTCAAAGCCACAGCAGCTGTTCCTTAGAAAAATAAATTGCTGTTTCCAGGAGGAAGAGACCCATTACCGTGTCTCATTACGAAGTTCATTATCGAGTGTATTGGAGAGATCAGCTGTAATTTACAGTTTCTTCTACTGGATGGGAACATAGACAGAATTAGGACAGTTAATGGTAAAAAGGAGGCAGCTAATGAACATTCACATTTTTCTTCTCAGCGCTGGCATTTGAAATTTTAAATAATTTTCTCATTGAAACAATACACAGCATTGGGTGACCTCATTTTGAATTTCCTGCTTCCTTCCCTTTCGGTCTGTTATCATTCTTCCTTCCTCCAAGGCTGTTTATCAGGTTTTTCCCCTGCGAAAAATAATTGGACATAGTCGATGCATGTTCAACATTAGTCTCAGCCAGCTCCGCTATTGCTTCGGGATACTTTTGCACAAAATGAAAAGTGCAGAATTGAAATCAGGTGATTTCAGGGAATGTCAACCAGGGCTAGACCCTTTTCTCTCAATAAATAGCTATCCCAGAAACCCATTTGACTCTTAATTAGCTGTGGCATTAAATATTGCACTTAGCTTGTGATTAGATAGACTTCATTGCACTGAACATTGAACTTGGATATTAAAACTGTCAAGCCTCATTCAGTATCATGAACACGTGATGTTAGTACACGTACACCTGCCCCACCCCCACCCCCACTTCTGAAACTAATCTTGTTTTATTTTGGAACAAACAGACCAGCTGGGGACTCTGCCTCTGGGTAGCCTGCCATGATTGGTTTATGAGGCATCTGACTCGATAAGGCTGCGATGTCTCCGCTGCCATCTATGTTGTCTGATTCTCCTTTATGAACAGGAATCTAACTGAATGACATGTGATTTCACCCAAAGAGGACAAGTCCGTACTCTCTGGGCCCCTGGAGCTCTGTATTCTGGGCTGGAAGGGATTCTGAGGTTCAAACTCAGCTTTCTATTACTCCTGCCCCTCTGACCATGGCAGATATGGTATTCATCATTCATGCCCAGCGATGGCCGCTGTTCATCAGTCACTTAGTATGTGCTCTGTAACCCACCCGCCAGTCTGCAAGTGCTGTTCTGGTGACCAAGACAGAAGCTGAGATGCGGAGATGACTGCCCCGGGGGCCTCAGAGTCATTCAGTGTTCCTCAGGGTCATGAGTATCCACAGCAGGTGGAAAGGAGCCGCTAAGTAGAAGAGGGTCCATGTCTTCACTTCCCTCTAGAGGGGAAACCAGGGAGATGGTGAAGACAATGAAAGAGCAAGCACAAAACTCTCAATGTGTGAGAATCCTGAGGCTGAGCTGATGTGCAAGTGGATAAGAGAGTGGTAAGATATAGGGGCACCCACCAGCTCGCTGTGACGAGGTCTTGAGTGGACTTTGATGAATCCCAACACTTCTGAATTGTCCGAAGTCAGAGGTCTCAAGACCTAACTGGGTTGTGGAACTGGTGCACAGCAGTCTCAGATTTCTGAAAATTACCTCTGCTTCCTGCTCCCCACCCCTCATCACCCCCCAGCCCCTAACAGGGAAGTCTAGAAACTTCCACTTTCTAAAGCTGGCCAGCTCTCTACAAGTAGTCGAATAAGAAGAGGGCGTGTTTGTTGTTTCCATTCATAGTATTTCCTTGTTTTTGTTTGTTTTTATTTTTAGATCATGCAGCTGGTATCAGATGGCCTTGGGGTGACGATAACAGCAAGCAGGTTCAACTTGGCTGAAGCCACGGTTGATGGGCATACATTCATGGGCACCCAGGGTTAGACAGGTTCACTGTCAGTTCATCTGATTGTTCAGCAGTGTGAGCAAAGGTCATTTCCAGTTGCTCTGCTCCCCCCTTCTCCCCCCACACTCCGCCCATAGATGCCTTTATTCTCTTGGTTCTCCTGTGGGCACAGGTGACCACAGGTGGGACACATGTTTCCTCCCTTGCATCTCGGGTTGGAAAGATCCTGACTTCCTGTGCTGCTTATAAAGCTAAGGAAGAATTTCCCAGAAGCCCCCAGAGTGCTCTCTCTGTGTGTCTTTAGACAAGCAGGGCTCACATGTCCACTGCTACATCCGTTACCAGCAGGGCCGTGCGCCCTGCTGTGCTGACTCAGACCCCAACCGCAGGCAGCGCTGCTCAGTGGCACGGAGAGAACGGCAGCTGAGTCACAAGCATTGTCCTTGTATAGTCTCAGAGCCACCGTGCTACCCAGTGAACCTGACTTTCCATCCTCCCAAGCAGGATTCTGGTGACTCCTCTGAAATGCGGTGCTACAAAATGAACAGTCTACAATTATTAGCCACCAGTTGGTAGACTATGTACAGCCATGCAAACATGCTCAACCTCATTAGTAACCAGGCAAATGTAAATTAGCCTCTCAGTGACATAGTATTTTCCTCCCACTAAATTGGCAAAAATTAAGGAGTGTGATAACAAAGTGATGGGGAAGGACTTTTTGTGTATTTGACTGGGGGGTCCTTGACACTGCCACTTTGGGGAAAGCTGGTTTTCTCTTGTAAAATAGAGCATGCATCTTCCCTTTGATTTAACAAAAGGATATCTACATAGAGGACATTTGCTATCAGAAGCTGGGGTCACACCACCTGAAACCTAAAACTCAGGAGACAAGATGAGGTACTCTTCAGGTTGCCAGCTCCTGATTAATCCTGATTTCTTCCCATGGACTCTTGGTGGGAAACAGCCAGCTCTAGCTCCAGGAGTAGTTCTTATAAACAACTTTTGCAATTCTTCAAAAGTCATTTTTGAGAATGTTTGTGGCTCTATTTTTCATAGTAGCCAAAAACTAAAAACAATCTAAATGCTCCAGAACAAGAGAACAGATAAATCACTATGGCATAGTCACATGATGGACTATTATACAGCCATAAAAAATGAAAAGCTACAGTCATGTGCATCAACCTGGAGATATGTTGAAAAATTTATATTTAATAAGAAAAAATGAGTTATCAAAGATGACATATAGTGGAAGACCATCTCTGTGAACCTAAAAAGCAAGTGTGTTTAAGCAATATATTGGTAGGATACAGTCATAGGTGGTAAATGTGCTTAAAAGTAAGCCTTGTTATCTCAGAAGGGGACTCAGAACAGGAAATCTAGGAACACCCCCAAGTTGTTACCAATGATATTGGTAATTTGCATGTCATTACCATTTGGGGTGTTGGGTGGGGTGATTACCTAATTTGGGGCTGCTTGACTTTCTTTTTTACACATCAAATATAATAAATTTTAAAGTATAGTTTATCTGTGCTCTTAAGCAAATGTGACTGACTGATGTAGTGGGATTAAGTAACACGAATCTTGTAAGGGACACCATGTCTGATAGATCCGTTCATAGCCCACAAGGCAGCATATTATCATGCAGTGGGGGAACCGGTGGCAATAATCTCTTGAGACTTTGAGATACCCTTTTGTTAGAGGTGCTATCCTGATTGACTAGCACCCTGACTTCATGGTGGGCTGAAATAGACACACATTTGTTTCATTTTTATTTTATTTTCAAATTTTTATTTTTATTTTGTAATTTCCATACATTATTGGTCATATTTGCCCGGTTGTCATTCCCCTTAGGTGTGGCCTCCCTTCGATATTGCACCCCTTACCTCCCACCCTACCCCCTTTTCCCCCTTCCCCACTCTGGTCACTCCAACTCCTCTCGCTGCAAGTCATTGGTCCATGCTTGGCCTACTGGTCTTTTCCTGGAACTGTGTCCTTTCTCCCGGGTGTGGACTTGCCCTCCTGGACAGCACAGACCAGGCTACTCAGGTCTCCAGGAATCACTGAGGCAGGTGGTCAGACTGAGCATGTCAGGAACATGTTGCAGGACAGATAACGTGGTGGCTTCTCCAGACTCCTTTCTAGTATCTGCCCCGTGGTGCTGGTTCTGTGCCATACAGTTCTGATATCTGGGTTCGGGAGCCCAACTCCCAGCCACTGGCGGTAGAGGTGTTCCCTGCTGGGGACAGACTTCCCCAGGAAACACCCATTTTAGACAGAAAACTGAACATGCCTCCATGTATGCGCAGACGTGTAAGCTCTTCGTTCCTGGAGCAGCCTGTTTGTATTTGCCCAGTAGGGTTTGTGGTTTGTGAGGGCTGCTTTGGAAGAGAGATGCACATGCAAGTGTCTCTGTATTAAAGGGAACCAAGAGTACAGCTGGATAGTGGGATGCTGAGCAAGGGAGGCTGATGCTGAAGAGCAAGAGCTGTTTGACTTAGAAACAGAGCAGGGGGCATTGCGTTGACAACACACCCACTCGATCCTGTGGGTAAGGACTTTTGTCGATTTAGAATTTCTTAATGATTCAATAACTGGTTTCTAACTTTGGTGAAGGGAAGGGGGAAGCTTTTGACGTCACTCATTTGATTCAGAACAATCTTCTCATTCTCTCCTAGAAACTCCCATGTCTCCTTAAAAAGATGACAGTTCACGAGCAATAAGGTGGTGGGAGGAGAACCCTGGGGTAGATAATGATGTAAAATAAAATAAATAATAAAAATAAATAGATAAAATAGCCAGGCGTGGTGGTGCACACCTGTAGTCCAAATGCTGGGAGGCAAGAGGCCAGGGCTCACTTGAGTTCACGGACTCGAGACTACCCCTGGCAACATAGCGAGACCTGGTCTCGAAAAAGCAGCTGTGGTGGCGGTTCGTGCCTGTAATCCCAGCAACCTGGGGGGATGCTGAAGCTGGGGATTGCTTGAGTCCGTCGGGAATACCCCAGGCAACATAATGAGATCTAGTCTCGGATGGATGGATGCATGGATGATGGAAGGAGGAAAGGAGGGAGGGGCAAGGGAGGGAGGGAAGAAGGGAAGGAGGGAGGGATGGAGGAGGGATGGATGGATGGATGGATGGATGGATGGATGGATGGATGGATGGATGGATGGATGGATGGATGGATGGATGGATGGATGGAACTGAACCCAGTGTACCAGTCACTCTCTGACCAGAAGTGACCTTGTTGGAGAATTCATCCATCTGCCAGGTGATAGTGTCAATGAAGTAGCTTGTTCTGAGGCTTCTTTCAGGTCCAAGTGGACTGGGAATCTCCTTGCAAAGGGCCACACTTGCTCCACAACTCTCCTGACTAACAGTCTGGCATGACAGCCTTCTTGCTCACACGGCTATCAGTGCTGTTCCATCATGTAGATGCCCCTCCTTCCCTGCAGTTCTAACAGCTGTGCTGTAGCCTGAGCCAGGCAGATGATGGTCAGCACAGCACTGGCCACAGAGCTTGCCAGGACCCTTCCACGGTGTGCCAGGGTGGACCTGGATGGACAATCTTGCTGTCCGTGGAGATGGTGTGAGCAGTTGTCTGGAGCTCCAGGGAAATGAGCCCTCTGGATTCCGGGCAGAAGATACATCTGTGCTTGCACAAAGAGTCCTGTGTCCTTCAGTGCTGCGTGAACGAGGTCATTGATATGCGGCCGTGAGGACAGTCAAGTCTTTCTTTTTTAAAACCCAATTTTCGTTCGTCTTAAAATAACATGCACATCATGTAAAAAGCCAAATGGTGCTAAAAGATGTCTAACCCAATCCAGCATTTTCCTGTGTCCCCACCCCCTACTCTACCTCCCACGGTGAACTTCAAATTTCCACGACTACCTCCGTATTTCTTCTTTTTTTGAGACTAGGTCTCGCTATTTTTGCCTGTGGAACCGCAGGCTCACATTGCCCAGGGTACCACACACTCAAGCAATCCCCACCCTCAGCTTCCCAGGTAGCTAGGATTACAGGTGCACACCACCACGCCCAGTTATATTTTTTGGGACTAGATCTCGCTACATGCCCCCGGCGGGACTCGAACCGTGATCCCTGGCCCTGGCCGCAGCTGAATCTGAAATCAGGTGCAAAAGAGAGCAGAAGCCTCCAACCAACAAGCTACATTTGTAGCGTGGCTTCTGCCACCCAGGTTCCCTCAGGTTCGTACCAGTGCGTGGAGCAGTTGCCACTCAAAATGCAGTTTCTCAACAAGGTTTTATTAACAAGGGATTCAACAGGGAAAACGAAAAGTCCTTAAAGCCACAAGTGGCAGTTATCTGACCCGAGTCACCATTCTCGGTCCCAAAGGTCCCAAGACACAGTCCAAGATGGTGCCCTTTGCCCCTCCACACACGTGATGCAGGGCAGCTGTGGCGGCTTCTCCGGGCTCCTGTCTGGTGTCTGTCCCACAGTGCTGCTTCTAGGCCGTGTGGTTCTGATAAGATCTGATTTTCACAAACACCAGGTCACTGAGTGCTGCATCCAAGCAAAGGCGCTTTCCTTCCATGAGTCCTTACCTGGAGGTGCTGTGCTGAGTGGCTTTTATTTCCTTGCCTGGATGGTGTTGAGCGGGAAGCAGGGTCTAGGGGAGACCGTTTTAAAGGGCTCTGACGCTGTTGTTCTAGACCCAGAGAATTGCCTCGAAAGTGACTTACGGGGATACCCTGGAGACGGAGGGCGCCATGTCCTCAGGAAGGCCAGGAAGCCAACAGACTCAGGGCTTGGCTCTGGGCTCAGGGCCGTGTGGTTCCAGGCCAGTCCTTCCCTCTCGACTCTCCCTCCATGAGACGAAGGCCTCAGCTGGTTTGTCTCATCAGACTCCTGCAGGCGTCCCATGGCGCCACTAGTTCCCTGGGATAGAAGGCGAACCACCAGGCTGGGTACCCTGGCACATGCTTTTAATTGCAGCCTGCGAGGCTGAGGCTAGGAACCGCTTGAGTCCACGGGTTCGAGACCTGCCTGGGGTAACACAGTGAGACCTAGTCTCAAAAAAATAGCTGGGCATGGTGGCATGCCTGTAATCCCAGCTACATGGGAGGCTGAGGCTGGGGATCTCTTGAGTCCGGGGTACCCCGGGCAACGAGAGTCTGCGGTTCCCTGGGCAACATGACGAGATCTAGTCTCAAAAAAAAAAAAAAAGAAAGAAAGAAAAGAAAAAGAAAAAGAAAAAAAGCACCACCACGACTGAGAAACCAACCACCAGAGAGCCATGGGCTCGGGGTGTGCTGGGAGCACAGAGTGGGCGCCCCTGAGCCTGGCGCGTCTCTCACAGAGACTGGAGACAGCAGCACTTGAGCTGAGCTCAGGGCAAAGCGAGGGCAGCTCGCAAGGCCATGGGGGCCCTAAGATTCTGAGTGTCGCCAAGAACCAGTGTCCAGATTCCCGGCAGGTGGTGTCTTGCGGTGGGTCCTGGTCTGCGGCAGTGGTCTTGCACGTTCTGCACGTTCCCCCTGTTCTGCCCAATGGCAGAAGCTGCAGGGGGGTGAGGCTGCTTCCTCCCTGCCTTGGTCCACAGTGCACCCTGGCTCTCCCAGCTTCTAGGCCTTTCTTCCACAGCTCTGGACACCCAAAAGTCCTGAGTGAACAGTGTTCATTTGAGACCAGCTGGTGGTCGTCATCCCTGCAAGAGAGGAGTCCCCAAGAGCTCCCGTGATGTCAGACCTATGAGGCTGGTTTTCCCTCTGTCTCTAGGAAATGAGATGTGGGCTTCAAAGACATGCAGGTAGAAGGCTAGAGGAAGACATGTTGGCTTGCTCTGAGTACGCTGCTAAAAGTGCCTGATAACACAGTCCTGTTGCTAGTTTTGTGACCTCTCATTTTCTTCCCAAAGTCCTTGAATGTCTAATGTCTTCCATGACCAGCCTCAGTGCCTACCTCTTAGTGAAGGGGCAAAGGGCATAGCTAGGGAATGTTTTTGAAAGACAGCAGCAAGCTCAAGCAAACAAACAAGCACGAGGGTCTCTCACATCACTTGTACGTGTTCTGAGACATGAAAGAAACACAGTCCTGGATGCTGCCCTGGCGAAGGGCTAGGGTTTCCTGTGACTGGGAAGCTGGCACTCTACACTGGTTCTGAGAGAGTCCAGTCATGGCATCGTGGCCTGGGCACTCCCTAGCCAGCCTGCAGGTGGTCAGCTTTTGGGTCATGTCCTCTGAGTGTGGAAGGGCTTGGGAGGCTGCACCTAAGATGTAACTTCACTAACACATTTAGGTCAAGCTGGCTTAAATTCACATAAATCCAGAGCTGTGTAAAACGCGCCTGCACCCTCCACCCGTGAGCTCGGCCGTGGGTTCAGGGCTGGAAAGACAGAATACGTGCATCGGCGTGTGTCGTGGTCATCAGTGCTGGCTCTCGAGGGCTCACAGGCAGATGGCCCAGGACTCAGTTTACATACAAACTGAGGAGGTTGGGGTCCCGGGAGCATGTCAGGAGCCCACACAGCGAGTCAGGCCTGCCGTTTGCTGTTTGCTTTGGCATCAGACATCCCAGCTGTGTGTGATGTCACACACAGTTCAGCCGGTGCCAAGCACAGAGCACAAACTCGGAAGATCCTGGAGAACCGTGACAAAGGATGTTGGTGGGGTCCAGTCTCACTCTGGGCTTCAGGGAAGGAGGCAGCTTCGGCTGCAGAGATGGGGTATCTAGGGCGCAAGAAAAGGCACCTCTGCTTCCTGGGAATGTGGGACTCGAAGCTGCTGGCTTTGAGCTCCTTACCTGCATGGCTGACTTCTGCCTGCCTCTCCTGTAGGAGCTCGGGAAGAGCTGTGACTCCTCCTGAAACTAAGGGCACATGAGGAGGGGGACCCGGAAATGAGGAAGGGGGCCCCGTTATCTGAAAATGTAGCAGTGTTGCATTTTAGAAAACCATGTAGCTAGGTCGCACAGACAACCCACCTCACATGGGTGGGCACGGTTTGCCTTCTCAAGGTCGCTGAGATGACCTTGACCGGTGGTTCTATGACTGTGCTCTTTGCTGCTGTAGCCCCTGTTTGCAGCATTGGGTGGAAATGAAGCACAGTCTGTTTTATAAAAACAAATACTCTAGCAAACTGAAATGCAAATGACTTTCCCAATGGAAAATGAGGACATCACCCATCAATAACTAGACTTGATCCCGAAACTCAGATTCAATACCGATGGTCCCAAGATGCTGGTAAAGCGGTGTTCCCAGCCAAAGGGGACTTAACAGCATCACTGGTGTTCATGGCAGCCTTTCCTCACACGTGCTCCTGCTTGTGGGCCCTCGTGTTTTTCCCTGCTTTCTGCTTCTCTGATCTTGGAGCCATCAGTTAGCAAAGGCAATACCATTTATTGCAAAGGGAACACAGAAGTCTTATTTTTAATGGTATGGATTTTAAGAAAAGGACTTCTTTTGGGGTGGCAAAAAGCTAGCCAAACCATCTTTTATCATTTTTGTGGCTTCAAAAATCATCCAAAAGTTAATTTTTTGTGGTTTTTAAAGGTCTACCTGCTAGGAAAAGTGGTTTTGTGTCTTCCTTTTCTTCCTTTTCATTTTCTCTCCCTCCCTCTGCTCCCACCCCTCTTCCTGAGAGAAAAGATCCAAGCAAGAACAGGCCTTAAACTTTCCCTGGCTCTGTGCATTTATTTCCAAGCCACCTTCTGAGAGGCTTGCCTGATTTCTATACTCCCAGCAGCAGGAGGGAGACAGCTGGCTCTCTCTCTCTCTTCTCTCTCTCTCTGTCTCTCTCTCTCTCTGTCTCTCTGTCTCTCTCTCCCTCCCCCCCTCCCCCAAGCCTTATGGCATTTATCAATGTCACATTACAAAAGGTATTTTTAATTGACCTTTCTCTGATTCTGAGAGAGGCTGATGGTGCTGGCTGTTCCTTTCCCTACATTCACATCCTTTCCTGCCCTCCAAGGGCCATCTGCTGGGTCCCGCTCTATGACTGATGTCCCATGCGATGTACTATCCAAAACACCCTGCAAGCTCGTCTCCCCCATGTGCTGGCCGGGACTTGGCCTGGGCTCCCGCTTTTCTTGCTACTGCCTCGGCTTTTCTTTCTGTGTCTCCGTGGGGCTGGGAAGAGGAACAACAGATGCATCTAAGTCAGCTGCGTTGCAATCCCCCACAAAGGCTTTCAACTTTCTTTTTTATGCCATTCACAGCAACACTGACCCACTGGGGCATAGCAGAGGGCAGTCTGATTCTTCTTTAAGCTCATTAAAAAACAAAGGCTTGCTGGTTGATGTTTATCGCTTGCTATTTTGGATAAAGACTGGAAATGCTTTCCTGGGAAATAGAAAGGAGCAGTTAATGTTTGCTGGTGTCTAACGGGGTTAAAGAAACGCAGTGGGTCTAGAAAAAGATTGATGAGGCTCCTCGGGAGATGCCAGGATGTTTATTTGTGTTTATTTATTAAGCTTCGCTTCTGTTTATCTGCAGGTTTTTAATAGATGGTGCTTTCCCAGCTCACTGGTTTAATTTTAAGGTCTCGGCTATGGCAGATGCTGGTGCATAAACATGTTTTCTAGTTTCATATCAGCTCCTTATATGTCGTTCTATTTTGCCTATTAAGTAGTGAGGTCCTTGTTTTTGTAAGAGTTTCACAAGCTCTTGAACATAGTCATTTAGACCCTGGAAGCACCCCCGAGCCACAGAGCATCCATCAGACCCCAAACTAGTCATCTCTACATTTCCCCGACACTCAGAAGGACCCATCCAGCAGATTGTCACTTAGCATGGGTGCTCGGCACTCGGAAACTGCAGCGTAAGCAAAGCGACGTGTCCAGATAGCCAGTCCTTGAACAGCACTGTTCTGTGTGATGGTATCTCATGATAACTCTGACATGGAAGCAAAGAATTCTGGCTAACACCGAGTGGACTATCACTGGAGGAACTGCTCCCTCCACTCTCGCCAAGGGAAAAAGACACGCAGGGTCTCTTCCCTTGGCTGTGGCTCTGCTCTGCTCGCTCGAAGACTCTTCCCTCTCCTTTTGGCATATGGAGTCACCTGATGCGACTCTTCCCTCTCCTTTGGCATATGGAGTCACCTGATGCAACTGCCTGTGTCAGCAAGTTCCTGCTGTGGAGCAAATATCCCCTCAGTAGCTCACAATAATGAAACTGCCTCATCATGTCACTTGGGGGTCAGTTTAGTTGTGTCTTCTGTGTCCTGGGCTGCAGTTGACACAGGGGCGACAGCACTTGCTCTCAAGGCTGGACTGGAGGACCCGCTTGCTCTCCTCACACACACGCTTGCTCTCCTCACTCTCCTTCCCATAGCCTGTGGGGCCGACCACTGTGAGGCATCAGGCGTCCCTCAGAGAGAGCAGCAAGCGGGCCAGAGACAGTGAGCAAGAGGGAGATGGAGGCATTCTTTGTACCTAATCTTGAAAGGGATAGCCCTTCACCTCTGCCTGGTGAAGCAAGTCCCTAGGGGAACCCTCACACAAGGTGTGTCACTGGGGGTCAGAGTCACTGGAGGTCAAGGGTCACTGGGGGTCAAGGGTCACTGGGGGTCAAGGGTCACTAAGGGTCAACGGTCACTGGAACCATACCCACCAATCTGTGCATGGCATGGACTCCTCCTTGTGGTGTTTCAACTAAGATCATCCTGGAATCAGATGGCTTGGAAACATCGCCCCATTTGTCTTTCTGCTGTTTGGTGACTGCAGCGAGTGGAGTTTGCTGCCCACTGAACCCACAGACCCAGTTCATGATGGCAAGTCCCCCTAACCACCAGCTTCTCTCACAGATTCTTCAGGGCTTGGCTCACTTGCTCTCTCTTCCACTTGGATTCCCTCCCAGGCTTTGAAGCCCCACTTCTTTCCAGCCCCTTTGAAGTGCACACACGAAGTGCACTCACTCACAGGCTCTGGCTTCCAACCCCAGCGAAGCCATCTGGACCAGACCACAGCCAGCAGCCACGGGGAAAGCGAAAAAGCACCAGAGAAAAGCACCTCCCCAGGGCAAGATGCAGCTCTCCCAGGAGGAAGGAAATGGGATTTAGGAAGTGTCTAATCGACAGCAGCATCTCTGCCAGAGATCTTCTGAACATTAATAACCCATCAGTTCTCAGGCTGACACTGCCTCGGTTCCCGTGACCTCTCATTTCCATCATCCCAGTCACATGCACGAGGAAGCTGCGACTCAGCAACCACCAATCACTCTTCAAGCCTCCAGAGTAAGAGCCAGACTGGAGATTTGGAGCCATCAGCATGAGCCCAGTGGCTCAGGCCCCTCCTCACCGCACCCTGGAGCTGTGCATGGGGCCCTCCTGGACACCCCCCACCCCGGGCGCTGGTGGTATAGATCCTGGTCAAGTCCTTGTCTCAGCTGTCAGTCTCCTCTGCCTTGTCAAGACAAAGCTCTTCATCTGCAGCAAGGCTGGACAGGTGGGCCGTTCCTCAGTCTCTTCCAGAACCTTCTTCACATTCTCTTCATGCAGCAGTTGTTTCAGCATCGGCAATGCTGGCCCAGCCTGGCTCATGGATGCGGAAGGGGCCACATCACCTGCCCTAAGATGTGACTCCTGTGGCCGCTGCTTCAGGGACAGTGAGAAGGCACGTCTCTGTGTGGCCTTGAAGACCACATCCTCTCTCCGGGCCAGATGGCAGAGCTAATAGCCAAGAGCTTTAAGAACTGCAGGAGCAGGGACCTGGCAGCCCCAGCCTGGGCAGCCACTGGCCTTGTGGGCTGAATCACAGAACGGCTCCAGGGCCTGGGGAGACAGACCAGGGCAGCAACGTGGCTGGCAGCAGCCGGGCTCTTGGGTGGCAGCAGTAGTGCCCAGTGACCTGGGTGCCTACCTCCCATCCTACCAGCAGCAACTTTCACATGCCCAAACCCTTCAGGAATCTGTGTGTCTTGTCCCCCTAGAATGCAATGCCCCCTGACCTAAGGTCTCCTGAAGCTCTTTTGCTGCTCACACACAGCTGAGCTGAGCCACCAAGAGCTGCTGCCCGGGAGGCTGAGCACCCACCACCTGGTACAGGCCACCTGATCATCCCCTGCCCCGTCCACTCCGGGCAGAAGCTGGGGTCCCCACTCATCTGCACAGTCGTCCTTGATATTCCTTGACTCCCTGCCTGTGCCCTTTCTGTGGGAAGCTGGCTACACTGTGTCTCTTCTTCTGGGGGCCCGGGGGAGGGGGGGAAGGGGGGGCACAGATCTCGTGGCCATTCCTTAGCCTCGTGT
>PVHY01014969.1:0-37085 GCA_004024945.1 Uropsilus gracilis
AATAAAATTGGTTCTCTAATTAAATGCACTACCTGGGATAGTTTTAAATATCTGTAGTCTTCTTGGTGATCCACTATAGAGAAGGATTCATATATTTTTTTGATGTTTTCATCATAGGAAGATAACAACATTCAATGATATAAAAATAATACAAGTTTCTTGTGGAGACTATCACTCTATGGCATTATCAGAAGGTAAGAAAGGTTTTTATCAATTTTCTAAGTATTATAAGGAAGTAACTTTTCATGTCTGTTGACTTTTTAAGCATTAGAGTCAATTTTTATACAATTAGAAGTTCTTAACTCTCCAGATCTAATATGATGTATTGCTCTTCATCTTTACTTTTCAATTTCCTTTCTCCCTATTATAGTCTAAGAAGTGCCTTGTTCATATCTCATTGCTATTAATGAGCAACACTGTTCACATGACCTGATCACTGATTCAGGATCACTTTATTTCCAGCACTTTGCCCTTTATGCTGAATCATTTGACTTCATTGGCATACTCAGAAAAAAAGTCTGTTTGTCTTTTTTACTTCTATCAAAGAAAGAAACTCAACATGTCCAAATCATGTGAGCTTTTTCCTGCTAACATCTCACATCCTTCATCCATCTTCTGTCCAAATATCTCAATGAAGATTGTCTGGGAAGAAATTTATTGTCTTTTATGTCATTTTCATTTTCATTTCTTAAAATCTTGGTTATTTTTTCAGTCTTTTTGGATATTTTTCTGTTCAATATTCCAGCTTTCTGATTCTTTCCTCTGTTTCAAATTTACTGGTCTGGGCAACTGAAAGAACACAGTTGTCCTTATCTTGAAGGGAGAAAGACTAGGATTTGTTAGAAGGTACTTTGAAGGTGATCCCTTGGCCATCACCCTTACCTTTAGTTAGAGTAGCTTAGCCTCCTTTATCACCGCACTATGTTTTATAGATTTTCAGAATTAGCATGGCCTTTTCTCCTTGCATTTGGTATTCCAATGTCTGTACAATTCTGAATTTCTCTTCTTTATTTTTTTGTAGGTGGCCAAGTATTTTCATGGGGAATGAACAAGTATGGGCAGCTGGGCCTGGGGAAGGAGTCCTCCCAAGGTCTCCCACAGCAGGTGAAGTCCCTACTGGGGATCCCTGTGGCTCAGGTGGCTGCAGGAGGGACCCATAGCTTTGCGCTGTCTCTCTCTGGGACTTCATTTGGCTGGGGACGGAACAATAAAGGACAACTGGCCCTCAGTGGGAATGAAATCCCAGGTAACAAGAGTCTTTTTCTTATAATAAATTATTTCTTTACTTGGAAGACCACCTCTGCAAATGATAGTCTTGAAACTTAGAAAAGTTGTTTCAATACTTTTTACACTCTTAGACTCCTCTGGGGTGGGGCAGGTATCTTAATTTTTTTTTACTGCTATAGAAAAAATTTCCACCAACAGTTGCTCAAAATTATCATTATCTTTTAGTTCTGCTGTTTGGATTGCTGTATGGTCTTAACAGATTAAGACCAAAGTTCTGCGGGAAAAGCTATTTTCTTGCCTTTTCCAGCTTCTTGGAAACCACCTGCATTTTTGACTTAGATTCCTGTTTATTCTTCAAAGTCAGCAATAGGTCTTTAGAAGACCTTTATTTCATTTACCATTAGAGCATATAAAAATGCCAATGCCTGTGTCAGACCCATGCCAAGTAAATCAGAATATCTGGAGATAAAAGACAGGCATCATTTAGCTCTAAGGATCCAACAAGTGATTCCATTATGCATCAAAGTTTGGGGAGATTGCTGGCAGTGGGGGAGAAAACCAGTTTCTTTTACACCTTTGAAAAAAACAATTTACTATGAATTCTTCTTTGTGACCCCTGACCTCTGTCAAATTCTGGTTTTGGTGAACAGAATATATTTAACACCTTTTATCTACCTTTCTATGTTGAGCATTTAAGTTTCCTTTCATTTAATTCTGTTCTTGTCAAGTGTGTCTTTTGTTTTCTCACAGTTTCAAATTTGCAGGGCACCTACTATGAGACAGAAATAAGTACAACATAATGCCAATGTTATTGGAAGGAGGGTCTTAAAGTTTAGGGTAATACCTCAGGCATTTCAGAAGATTGGTTTCCAGAATTAAATGCTAAAGGAGTCCTTCTCTCATCTTTCCAAAAGCAGGACTAATTATCTTTCCATTTTATATCTGAGTTTTCAGTTTTTTAATTATGTTAATGAAGCAGAAGATAACAAAAATATTACAGAAGTATAAAAACTCATGAAATCTGGGTCTGCTTCTTATACTGCATCTTATAAACTCATGAAACCTGCTTGCTTTCAACAGGGCAAAGCTGCAAGCCTTGTTCCATGGAAGCACTGAAGAATCTCTGTGTGGTTTCCATCAGCTGTGGTCACGAACACACCGCTGTGCTCACCAAGGTAATCCAAAATGCCTCACTGTTTCTTTTTAAATCTTAGAAAAAAGACAGCACAAGGTCTATGGACTAGTTACTGTTGAGAACAAGACATGTGTCACTCACTATCTCAATACAGCCATTCTATGGAACGATATCTATTGAAGTTCTCTTAAGAGAACATTAATTACTTTTTATGTGTAGTATGTTGATTTTACATTTACTATTAGAAATAATCAATATACAAGCTCTCTTATTTATGTAGAATTTCTATTTCACATAATCTATTATAAGTTTTATGATACCGAATCCCTTAAGTTTTTGATATGTCTGTTAACCTGAAATTTATCTGACTCCTATGATTTTAAACAGGAGGGGAAAGTGTTCACATTTGGAGACAATAGCTTTGGACAACTGGGGCATAGCCCCACTGCTGCAAAGACAGGACCAAAACCTGTGGAAGGAATTGATGGTCTTGTTTCTCAGATCGATTGTGGAAGGTAAGAATAGGCTGTATTTTCTTACGGTTTTTACTCTGGAAATGCTTTTAAATCAAAACCCTTAAAATATGTAACTTAGAATTTTCTTCATCATTTTTGGTCCTGCAACTTTACTTTTTTCAGTGTACTTTCTCATTTAAAAATTTTTAATGTAGATAATTCCATTTTTTAATAAGAATTAACTGGAAGTTCATCGTGTATAGATTGTCTTTTTAGAAACTGAGGTTGGAAAGTAAATTTATAAAAAAAAAAAGTCCTGGCGCTTGTTTACTTGTTTTGAAAAGCCACAATTAAGAATTCTCATGCAGATAGAGTATTTTGATGTATATTTGCATATCAGTATAGATGAGTTTTATGTAACTTACACATGAGGGTACTTATTTGGTGTATTGTCTGCCCAAGTTTGAAAAAAAAAAGAAAGAATCAAAAGAATTTGCATTTTAAAACACAAACAACAGAAACCAAAATAAAGACCCAGTCAAGCCTTTAAGGTCTTCAATGTAATTAAATGTTAATACTCACCTACCATTTACTAACCACATCATTTGATACCCTCAAACCCTGCATTTATGATAAGGGATCTGTATAAGATAACTGTATTATTTTGTGTTGAGACTTTTTTTTTTTTTAAACAAAAAAAAGCATGAGTATCCTGGTCTTCATTATAATATTTCTTCTTTCCTGAAGTAACCACACCCTTGCATATGTCTGCACCACTGGTCAAGTTGTGTCTTTTGGTCGTGGACCAAGCCACACAAGCAACCCAACTCATCCAAATGCTCCAACAGAAAACTCTGACATTAGCTGCCTGATTTCTTCCAAAGGTATGTGTGGTCCCACTAATTCAAGATTTAGTGTTAATGGATTCCACTGGGGGAGAAATTTTATTCCGCTTTCTTTCAGAAGAAAGAACTGTGTTTCTTCTAATGCTTTTATTTTAAATTTGTATATTGTACATATATGTAATCATTTCTTGAGTGTTAGATTATTATTGCTAAAAATTGAGATAATACAAAAGAGAATCTTAAATTACTTAAGCCTCAGAAAAGTATGCAAGTGGGTAAAAAACCTACTTTTTAAACTAAATGAATATATGCTTTTTTTTTTTTTTTGACTAACAACCAAATTGAAGGACACAACTCGGGGTGGGGGGGCAGTACAGAGGGGGAATGATGGGGGGAGCGAATCCCGGGGATTACAAAGATGTGAAATTTATATATAAGTAAATTATTTGCTTTCTATTAAAAAATAAAATAAATGAATATATGGAACAGATATATTACATTATGCTCTTCGTAGTCAGAATCTACTTAGAAGTATAGATATTGCCAATAAAGTAAATTTAGCATGGTAATACTTCAAATTTTTTGAATAATTATTTAAAGCAGTTAGGTTTACAATAGATGATTATTTTTTACTTGTGAAAATAGTAAGCATGTATTTGTGACTGTCTTTTAGATCTTAGAGGTGCTAAAGTCAAACACATTTTTGCTGGAACACATGCTAACTTTGTGTCAACTCATCAGGTATCAGATTTTTTGTTTCCTTTAAAAAATAATATTAAAATATCCAATGTCTTACTAAAACAGTAAGACCCTAATTTAAAAATCTTTTCAATTCTTACCTCCACTTGGTTTCCTAATAGATGAGACCCCCCAAGCATAAATGTACTGCTTTTGCATTATGTTTAAGTAAAATCATTAACAATGATAACAGTAATAATTAATGTAGATAGTAACCATCATGTGTTAGACCCCAAAGTACTCCAAAAGGGTTGACCCTTTAATCCTTGTATCAATTTCAGATGGTATTATTTTCCCCCTTTTACAGATGAGAAACTGTCTCAGAGAAGTTAACTTATCCAGAGTGGCACTGCCAGGATTCTGGGTTGGCAACCCAACAGTCTCCAAAGACTGGATTTTGACCTAACCTAACTGCCTTAGTCTGTTCAGGCTGCTGTAACAAAATGCCATAGAATGGGTAGCTTACAAATCACCACAATTCATCCATGTTCTGGAGGCTGCAAAGTCCAGCATCAAGACACCAGCATTGGATGTCTGGGGAGGGCCTGCCTGCTCATTTACAGATGACTTTCTTCTCCCTATGCTCTTGCAGATGGGGTGAGAGAGCTCTCCAATGCCTTTTCTAAGGCAGAAATGGCAGGGAAGGGATACTTGGGCCACAGGGTTTGAAAGGATTCACCAGAGACAGTATGGAGAGAGAAAACTTGCATTTATTGAATTTCCCAATTCAATAAATTCTACAAAAGACTGCAGGTGATGAGAGACAAAAGTTACTACTCACTGGATAGCCTTGAGACTGAACTTACGGGCTTTTTAAGATTTAGGACCCAGACCTGTGCTGGTTTTATCTGCTAGTGTGGCAGGCTGAGATTCTAGATTCTTCCAGCACCACTTTAGCATTTATATCAGCCTTTAATGTCCACAGGTGGGCTTTTTGGTCCTGTTTTTGTAAGAATCATTTGGTTCACTTACCTGTGGAAGATCTCAGGCCCCATTTTCATGGTAACTCCTTCATTTCCACAATCCCATTAAACCTTCCCATGCTGTCTGCCAGGCAAGGGAGAGACTGAGCTTTTAACCTTTAAACTCCAACATCTGAGTTCTCTTATAGGGATACTAAGCACATTATTGAGGTTTCTGCCCTCATAACATGATATCCTCCCAAAGGACCCCATCTACTAATACATCACAGGAGGTCTAGGATTTCAAAATGTGAATTTGAGGAAACAAAAATATTCATCCATAGCATTATAACATTTTGTCCCTGCCCACTCCCAAATTCATAGTCTCCTTGCATGAAAAATCCATGCCACCCCAGGAGCCCCTAAAGCATCAAAGAATGTTGGCCTAGGGGTTACACTGTAAAGGATCCAAAAAAAATGATATATGGAGTGGAATGATGATAGGAGTGGAAATGTTTCCTACAGAAATTTGGAAGGTAGAACACTTACTGATGACAATAAAGTACAGGGTATCTCCAGTATGTAGAACAGTGGTTTTCAATGAGGAGTATTTCCTGCCCTAAGGAAGTATTTGCCAATGTCTATAGGTGGTTTTATTCCTTTAGAGGGTCATGTGTATTGGACTGGCTGTGACTGTCACATAGTGTCAAAAAGTAGGCATGCTGCTAAACATTGTACAGTGCAAGACTATCCTCTTTAAGGAATCATCTGATCCACAGTGTCAGTAGTGTCCAATTAAATAAAACTGATGCAGGCCTTGGGAGGCAGAGGTACAGCAGTGGAAAAGAGTGGGGGATCAAGAGCTGAAGGATCAAAGTGGGAAATAAAGTGTGTTCATCAATTTTGAAAAATAACAAGTACCACAGGCATGGTGGTGCCAAGGAAGACCTTCAATAATACTAAAGTTTTCAATGAAGAGAAATGGCTAGCACATTGGGAGATGGTATAGAAGACAGGAGAGAGATGACAGAATCTGATGGCATGTTCTTCACAGAAGCTGGGACTTTGAAAAAGAAGTAGAAGAAATGGAATGTAAGTGCAAATAGGAAGCACCCTGTTTTCCCAAGGTTCCTGGAATGCTGGAGGAAATAAAAAGTCCTGATGATGGAACCATAGGGCACATTCAGGACTCAGAGCATATAAGGAAACTTTGGGAGTCATGGTTACACATGTTAAAGAGGTCTTAAGTATTAAAACAAAAATGATCCAGAATTTCCTGACTCATCACGTGTTCAGTGGAGAAGAGGAATTAATATACAGTAGAGCACCAAAATCTTTAGAGTACTGTATTAAAGACAGAATTTTCTTTCCACACAGTGATTCTGATACCTCCCTGGCAGGGTCATTTGGCTTCAAGTGTTTTGTTGATTTTAAACAAAAATGACTAGTTATTTTGACAAATCGGACCCTCTTTGTTTTCTCTTCTGTTATTTTTACACAAATAAGATACATATGTACTTCCCCATATCCAAGTCTAACAGTCCCTTCAATTCCCCAAGAGGACCACTCTCCTGGTTCCATTAGCAGGAAAAACGATTGGAGATGCAAGGCATCTTGGGACATGTAATTTGCTGATTTACATATGAGGGCATCATCTAGTTTCCTGACTTCATTAAAATAGGGTTCTGATTATTAATGTTCACAACTGTATAGGACCATGGTTATTAAAGTGTGGTCCCTAAACTAGTAACTTTAACATTTTGAGGATTTATTAGATACTTTACTCCTGAAGTATTGAATCAGAAAATGGATCGATGAGTTCAACAATCTGTGCTTAATGATACTATTAGGTGATACTAACGCACAATCAAATTTAAGTACTGATATGAGTAAAAGTGTGTGGATAACTTGAAGGGAAATAAATTAGTGTTTATTAAACACCAACCATAAGATTATTCCCATAGACTTTATATGCCTAATATCATTTAATCTAGCAAGAGTCCTGATAGGTAGGTATTATTATTATCTCAGTTTCTATTACAGTTGGAAAAAAATCCGTATTTATCTTAAAATTTACCATTTTTAAGTGTTTAACTTAGTACCATTATAGTTATATTCACACTGTTGTACAACCATCACTGCTGTTTCAAAATTTTATCACTCCAAACAAAAATCTATAACCATTAAATGTCCCCTAACCCATCCTTATCCCTTAGTACTTACTGTTTATGAAAGCACATATTTCATAAACAGAAAGAAATGTCTTTATAGATAGAAAGAAATCTCTACATATTTATACATATATAGAAAAAAACCTACATATTTCATGTTAGCGAAATCATGAAATATATGACTGTCAGCTCTTATCTGGCTTATTTTACTTAGCATAATGGTTTTAAAGTTCATTCATGTTTCATTATCTAAGAATTTCCTACCTTTTGTGACTGAGTAATATTCCATTATAATCCACATATCAGAATATTCTACACTCATCTGTTAATGCTATTGATGAATACTTAAGTTGTTTCCATTTTCTTGACTATCGGGAATAAGGCTACAATGAATGTTTGCATACCATTACCGGTTTAAACCTCTGTTTTTAATATTTCCTTTTATCTATTTTAAAGTTCTAGTATTTATTTTTTTACAATAAAAGAACAGGTTTGCTAAGAAAAGGAAAAAGAAAAGCGAGACACCTGCATAGACATAGGAGAGCAAGAGAGCTGCCTGAATGATCCCAGTTTTTAAATAATAAAAATTAGGTTCTGTCCAAGCAAAGTGGCCAAGTCAGAAATTAGGACAGCCAGACCAGTCTGTTGCCAGAGTTCCTCCCACCAAAAGTTGCTATCTGAGAGGGATATGTATGGGATATGTGTGCCACTTTTGCCATTAACTTTATTGGATTACTACTCTGTGTGTGTGTGTGTGTGTGTGTTCTGATCTTTCTCTTTTTCCTCCCTGAAGAAATGTTCTACAGATGTTCCTAAGAATACCCTGCCAAAAATAAAACAAATTAACCAGTCTCTGGTAGAAAAATGGTTAAGAAGAAGAAAGTGTGCTGAACTTAAAAAGGCTGAGAGGTAGCTTCTGTTTGATCTATCCTAACCCTTTTGGATTTTTTTTTTTTTCTGTAATTTTGGTCATTTTATCCCTGACATGAGAAAGAGGAAGGAACTTTGCATTTGCATTTTCACCATGATTGTCTTCTACCACCTCCTAGTTTGAAGAAGTCATTGGTGTATTTATTCACTCATCATTCATTTCACAGAGGTCTACTGAGGATAGACAATATCCCAGACACGTTGATAGATGAGGAAGATGCAGACATCAATCAGAAATTCTTTCTTCTCACAAGGTCTTCAGAAAGGAAGACGATTTTTCTATTTTCAGCTTATTTTATGGAACACTATAAGTTTATGTTTTCAGAAAGATTTTATTTATATCTAGATGACCTGATCCATTCACTTCTGCAGGGTTTGGGTGAGATTTAGCAGTAACATATGAAGCATAGCTAAACTTTAAAGATGCTTAGGAAAGTAATTATTTCCACTTATCATGATTCCATGTAATAAGGGTGCATGTGACTTGGTATGTTGTGATTTAACTCTTGATATTACCTTCACAGTGAAATTAGAACTATATTTTCATCAGCTGCTTGTCTGACTGCAAGTTTTTTAAAGAAAAGGTAATATTTACACATGTTTACCGTCATTTAAGGTTCTGGGAATATTTAAAATAAAATGCGGGACTTATTTTTGATAATTTTGAATTGTTAAACTAGGAAAAAAATAATTGTAAGCTGTAATTTCTAGTTCATGTTGTTTAATTCTCTACTCTGCCCCCCTCTATTATCTTGTTGGAAGAATTTTTTATTTAGTTTCTCAGACACTTTCAGCAATCAGTTCATTCTAACAATGCATTAGTACTTAGAAGCCAAGGCTACCCTTTGTAGTTTTTTTTTTTTTATATAGTGGAATAAATAAAGAAAAAAATCTTTTATCTTTAACTAGTTTCATTTTTATAGAAGAGTCTAATTCCTCTTTTGTTTTTTTGACATTTGGTCTGATTCAATCGTTTAAACAATTCTTTTTGAAATGCTCAACATTTGATCTTCTATTTCTCTGCCTCCTCCCATTGTACCCAATACTGTGTTGTTAAGTATTGGAAAATAAAATTAGGTACTTATTTGAGCAAACATCCTTACAATGGGCAGAGCTAAATCTGAAGTGGTTAAGAGTACCTCCCCTGTGGAAGCTGGAGGAAAGAATGCTGTAAATAAGGTACAGAAGTAAAGAAAGGCAAGTATTTGATTGACTGTATCTTGAAAAGGAGTTAGCTGTATGTGGTTGTCTTCAGATTTTTATTAACAGATTTTTATTACATGCTTAGATTTGGGTTTGCCTAGGCAGTATATAAGGGAAGAAAAGGAGAAATACCAACACAAATGGGCCCTTAGGTTGCCCTCTGCCTTCTCTGTAGGCTGGTGGCCAGCTAATCTGGCTGGAGCTGGTCTAATTCTTTCAGGTAATTCTCAAATCAGGTCCCACTATTTTTTGATTTGGCCTCAAAATGATTCGCGGTTTGGTAGTTATATATCTGTACTTTCTCCTGGCTACCAGGTGGTTGTCACTTAACCACCTAATTACAGATGTTTAATTTAATTTAGTCATTTAATTGCAGATATTTCTGTAATTTCCTGTAGAAATCCCAGGGGAGCCTTTGGTTCTTAACTTAGTTGTAATCTCAATCACCCCTGTGGGGGAGTGGAAGAACTGTCAGATCCAACAACATCTTTTAGACCTGGAGACACCTAGCACAGTTAAATTTGCCTTTCTTGTCTAGATGTCCCTCAATCTGGAAGGGAGGGACCCTTCTGATACTAAAGAGCTTAGGACCAGAAAGAGCTAAATATGAAACAATGATGTAAGACAAAGCAATTTCCAGAAAATCGGGTGTTTTGTGGAATTGCCACCATCAAGAGCAAGATCCAGTTATATAGCAATTAAGGAACAAAAAACAATCACTAGTGAAATTTCCTGACCACCTGGTACCCAGCCAACTGCTTGCCACACTGGGTAACATGAAATCTCACAGTTTATGGTCATGGGTAGGACAGGCTATCTCCCTTGGATGCCCTCCTACTAAGAGTTTTTATTTGCTTCAATAAATCGACACCTTGGTGGTAATATGCCTGGTGTGGTAGCTGTTATTCTTCAACTCCTGTATACACAGAACCCATGAATGCCTGCTTTTCTAACACTACTCTACAAAGTTCACTATTTCCTCTTCTCTACCTTCAGCTTAATCTTTTTGCTTATAGGAGACTCTTTATTACAGTAGGAATCTTATCTTTCTAAAATGGAAAGTGTCCATGCCTCCCTCCTATGAGTGTTGAACCTAAGAGTTTGGTCTAACATACCAAAATCTGTAAAAAATGTATTTAAGGGGAAATTTGCAATACTTGATTTCAGTGCCTGGTTAAGTGTTTCAATCCTAATCTGTCTATTGCTCCATTAATACCGCAGACTCTTCAGCGGAATCTAAGCTTCTCAGATATCATCAATGCAGCCCATACAAGCGTTATCACTGACAAAACCTGGGTGCTGTTTCTGAGGGGTGTATCCAGACCTTTCACGTGGGACTGAGAGCTTGATTGGGATTGGCAGTAAAATGAAATCATCCAGGATAGTGGAAATAACAGGACAGATTTTTTTGTTTTTATTTATTAATGATCACACAAATATTTATTATTTTTCATTGTTGTATATCCTGAGGTTCTCCCATCACCATGTCGCTTAATCTGTTGTGTGCATCTTAATCTCTTGTGTGCATCCCTCCACTGAAATCACCCTCCCTTTTTTCCCTTGCTATATGCTTTAGTTCTGCTGTCACTTAGTTTTAATATTATATTGTCCTTTTGTTTATTTTACTTATATCCCACATCTAAGTGTGAACATCAAGTATTTCTCTTTTCTTTCTGGTTTATTTCTGCTAACACATGATTTCTTCTAGCTCTATCAATGTTACAAGGCCGAATTTGGATTCAGATGACCTTAGGGCATAGAATGACTATTGATGCTTTCCATTAAAAAGCTAAGTAATCTTTTTAAGAAGTACATATAATAAACAAGCCATTGAGTCATTTGCCTGGCTTTATGGCATAGTCAAGTCCTGCAAATAAATAAAGTAATGCAAATGTCCTTTAGGCAAGGGGTGGATAAGTAGTTTCACTTCTCACTATGCAGGTTGATGAAGGAATGTGGAGTCAGATTGATTTAAACATATACAGTGTTATTATTATTGCAGCCCAAACTTCATGCAACTACTTTAGGGATAACACATTGTTAATAACTCTCTTTTATTTTATTGCCTACTTTTAAAAGAGAGCATATAAAATTTTATTATGCTAAATAAATTATTTTGAAAAAAGGCACACTTTAACAAAAGTTTTCATCTGATATGTAACTAATAAAAATAATGTACTCTTATATATTATTAATACATATAACAAATATTATTTATAGAATAGTAAGTAATATATGCTCAGATATTTTCCTCCATATTTGTTTATGTGACTTTTTGCTTTTCTTGTATCCGAAGAGGGTCTGGAGAAGTGATTTCCACTGATGTGGATTTGGAGATGGCAAGAGATACCTTCCAGAAGTTATCGAAAAAGAAATGGATTTCTTCTATGGTAAGTCAATATTTACCTGAAAAGTAGAGTAATAGAATTTCTTTACAGAAGCCAGTATGATTGTGGTTGATTTTGTTGGCAGCTAAGGGAGAACTGTGATAGGGGAGATGGTTAGTGTTCATTGAGAGGTTACTATTTTCCAGACTCTGTGTTAAGTGATGGCATTTATTTTATTATTGAACCCTTAAAAGTTTATCATGGAACAATGTGGTTTTTTTCAACATATTGGAAACTATTCATTGAGAGATAAGTAGCTCTACTGTGACATTTGAGAAGTGCACTAGTTTGGGAGAGCAAAATTACCTTATGCTGTGTTGGCGTACTGGAAATTTCATTGTCTATTTTGAGATGAATTTCAGTTCTCTGATGGAATCTCTCTGCCTGTTACTCAGCCCTTTGGGTCATTTTTTCTTTTCTATAAGTTGTCATTGAATTCTGTTCCACTTTTTAATTTTTTTGATTTTGGGTTGTATTGAGAAGAAACTTCCCTGTACCAATTTATTTATTCCTGTACTAATTTAGCTTAATTGATTCAGGAAACTTCATTTAATAATAGCAGGAGACCAGGCAGTAGATCATTAACAAAAGAATCAAGTAGCAGAAGAAGAGAAAAAAAGTTTTGGTAAAGTGCATGTGAGAGCATTCTAAGGAAAAGATGCTCAAAAAAGGTAGGGTTTTTTTTTTGTTTGTTTGTTTTTGTTTTTCTATAACAATGTAATGAGGAGAAATGTGGGGAGAAAGTTTCTTTGGGAAAACAAATGAGACTTACAGAGGAGACTCATTAGCTTGCAGGGAGATGAAAGTATGACAGCTTGTGATAATGTTCATTAATGCAATTTTACATTAAAATCTTCCTGGCAGTAAAACCCACCTGCGTGCAAAGGGAATTATGGCTGCTTCACTCTTGGAGGTTTTGTAACTAGCAAAATATGGGAAATTCTGAACTTCTTTTTTCATCATTTGTGTCTCACATGTCTTCAGTTCAAAATCATCTATAATATTTTGGTTGGTCTGCGTGAGTTCCTACACTTTGAAAGTAGAAATGAGGAGGGTTTCCTTTGCAGTAGGTACTATATTCTTATTTTAAAGATGAAGTAGATGTTTTCAAGTGTATTTAAAGGCAATTTTATTAAGGTGATACTGGAGATAACTTGGGGAGATGTTCTCAGTGTCAAGGGACACGAGTTTCATAGAATGCTCCCTGGGAAAAGTCATAGTGAAATAGCTTTGGCCGGCAAGTATTCTGCCACTGAACTACCCACGCACCAAGGAGTGAAATAACTTCGACAACACTGAGTCATGATGTCCACTGGTAATCAAAGACTGTATGGTATCACCCAACAAAAGAAATCGAACTTTCGACCCTATTTTTTTCAAATATATTTGACTTTGTGACACTATTTCCCCAAATATAGATACTAGCATTCCACAGAAATCATGTTCTTCTAGGCATATGTAGAAACAAACTGCAAAAACATGAATAAAATAGTAAGTTTTGCAGTGTGCTGTGACATGTATCATCTTTTCCTTATGACATATAGGTGCAAACACTATAGTTAGAAATATTTCAGATAGAACAAATAATGCTAGCTGTTATAACAACTTCCAGATCTCAGTCACTTAGTATAATAAAGATTTTTTTTCCCACATCATAGTCTAATGAGGGTTCAAGTAGGAGACATTTATAAGGGGAAAAATTATTTTTCTTTTACCTAGCTTAGTCTCATTGAGTGGGCCTGAAAATTAAATTGAGAAGAGACAGATTAACAGGAGAAAAACTGAATTAACACGTACATCTGCATGCACTTGGACTAAGTGATGAGTAACATAGACATGTGGTCAGAATGTAGACTTAACAAAGAACAGAAATTTTGTGGAGAAGTGACAAGACAGAAGAAAGGAACTTTGAGCTCTTAAGAAACTAATTCTCATGTCAGAGTGGCATTTGGGGGTGGCTTATTCAGTTCCCCTTCCCACCTCTGCAGAGGTTCTTTCAGGGGTGGTTAGGGTTTCTTTTTCCTGGAGTTCTCAACCCTGGGTCATGAAATCCTCCAGCAGATTTTCCACATTTGTTTGGCAGATGAAGTTTGGCAGAAGGTTTTATGAGCCATGCCTGTAAGTGTCACACATTAGCTTTTGTCTCATTCTTCCAGCAGTAATAGAGTCACAGACAGCAGCCTGGAAGGCAAGAAAATCCTCCTGAGAACTCAAAAGAAAAAGAAAAATGAAATGGTGAGGGAGACATGTGGCATTCATTTTCTCTGCTGCAATAGATTTAAGGTTGTACATATCTGATCTCTCAGTTTCTAGCTGAATAACATCCAGTGTTCACTCAATGTGCTTGTGCACATGTGAGTTTACTTTTATTTCCTTCATGCCAATCAGTGTAAATAGAGACTCACTCTCTTGTATTAATTTAGGGTCTTTTGGAAAAAAAGAATGTTGAAGCTTGAACAGTAAGTTTCAGGGACATTAAAGGATTATTTCAAATGGAACACGGTGCAATGAAAGCCATTGTCCAATAATTTGTTTGTCATTGTATTTTGGACCTAAAATATCCTGAACCTTTCCCTGATCTTATTTTAACCACAGATAATGACATGTCTCCGTGAAAATCTGCTAAGAGATCTTCCATGTTGTTCTTTACACCGAGAAGCATTTTCAATTTTCCTTCTGCTCCCAGAATGTCCTGTGATGCATGATCCTGATAACTGGTTGACACTAGTGGTTCCATTTGCAAAGACTGTTTGTAAAATGAGTAGCCAATCTTTTGAAGTCCTAGGTAGGACTTCAAAACATTATTGTGTTTTCAGTAGAGTTGTTCTGAAGTAGAAGTTGTAATAAGCTTTGGATAGATTTCATACACACAAATGTTTTAATATATGGTATGTGAATTATTGAAAAGATTAACCTAACACTGTTATAATTACTACCATTATCTTACAAATCATATGTGTCTTTAACAGCAGACTGAGAACTATGGATGATTCAATCAAGATAAATCCATACTTTCAAGCTTTGTGCTCACATTAATTTAAAATGTTAGAGATTTATGTCATAAGTGATTTAAAAAATGCTACTTTGGTTCTTTCCTTATTTTATTCAGTAACATGGAGTTTACTTTTACAATTTTTAACTAATGTTTAAGGACCAGATATTAAAAGGTAAAAGAAATATATACAATAAATTAGAAATCATCCACTCCACTCTCAGAAAGAAGTTACAAAATGTAATTTCTTGTGTAACTTTTGAAAGATATTATATATATCTATAGCTCTCTACATGTAGATGATGTTAATGTCTACATGTAGAGAGCTATAGATATATATAACTGACCACAGAAATGTATTTTTTTATGATAACAACATTCCTATTTGACAACTTGATTTTTCATATTTAGCAGTATCATGGAGTTAGTTTTGACATAATACTGCCTTATTCTATTTAATGTCTGGCTGTATTCTAACAGAATATACTATGAACTGCTGTTTTTAATCTCTTGTTATTGTTACAGTGCTAACATGTATTTCTTTGTACATTTATGAATTTACAAAGCAGGAAGCCTCCAGAAGGCAAAATTACTGGGTGAAATCATTTATACTTTTTAAATTTTGAGGCATTTTGTCAAATGACATTCCACAGAAACCATGACTATCATGTTGTCCAACTTTAAGTGGTAACTACTCAATTTATAATCCTAAAAAAATGGTATGTTGGGCAACATAGTACAGCATTATCAGTGTTTTCAGTTTTAAAATCATGAAATCAATCTAGTAATCAAATATAAATATGACCTAGCAACACATTTCCTCAGAATCCTTTATTTGAATGTCTCATTTCAGTGGTGTTAAATCATTTTTTCCCCACACTTGTAGTAATAAACAACTAGGATGATACCCTTAAAAATGTATTTTATGGGTTATACCATGAAAAGTGGAAAATCAATTTCTTATATTAAAGAACTCAGCAGAACACAGGAAATTTCTTGGGAAATAAATACTTATGGTTGATGTTCACCCTCAGAGCAGTGCTGGGCATCTCTGCAAGACTCTTATCTCAACACATTGGTTCAGATGCTTAAAACCGCCATTGTCTCTCAACTGAAGCACTTGACCGAAACTGATCAATCTCACTGTAATGTTAAGTATCTGCTAAAAGTGATGAAAAATGTGCATAAGGTAAGGTTTATCTAAAGGAATGTACATGCTTTTTCACTAAATCCTTAGTGTTCTGTCAACTGGAGTTTTGTTTTGTTTTCTGCAATAGAATTTTTTAGCCCTTAATAATTCAAAATTTTGCTGGTTTTGCTAAATAGATACACTATAGAGAGACATATTGCATGTTATACACTATATAGATGTACAGATAATCAAATGTGAGACTAATCCAGCACATTTATTAGAACACATAACCTAATCTTGAAGTAACCTAAGGTTAGTCTACTAATATACTTAATGATTGCTGGGGTTAGGGAGAAACTGGAGAGTTTTAAATAAAGCAACAGAATCAAATTGGTATTACTCAATTGAAAAACAACAAACTGAATTAAGATGTACTTACAACTATAAATTGCTCAGTGACAATCAGAGCAAATTTCACCATGAAATATCAATCACAATAGGAAAATGTGTTATATACAAGAGTAGTACTTTTCAGAAGTAAATAATGTATTGATATTTTTAAATATCAGCTTTATTGAGATATATTTGACATGACATTCTTTAAATTTAAAGTGTACACTATTTGATTTGAGTTGCTTAAATTTTACAAAATACCACCAGAGCTAACACCTTTATTACCTCACAAGCTTTATTGTAGTGAGAGTACTTACCTTCAATACTTACTTTATCTTACTGACTTTCAATATGTAGTATGGTACTGCTAACTATAATCAACACACCCCATAACTCACTCATTGTATAACTAGAAGTTTGTACCCTTTGACCAACATCTCCCCATTTCACTTCTCCCAGCCCCTGGCAACTATCACTCTTCGGATTCTTGAAATTAGTCTTCTTAATATTCCATACTTAAGTAATAGACAGTATTTGTCTTTCTCATTCTGACTTATTATTTCACTTAGCATAGTGTCCTTAAGTTCCACCCATGCTGTAGTAAATGACAGAATTTTCTTCTTTTTTGTGACTGAATAATATCCTACCGTGTAGGTGTATATATGCAAATATCTTCATTATACATTCATCTGACCATGACACTTAGGTTGTTTTCTCTGTCCTGGCCATTGTAAATTGTTTCAGCGAATTTGGAGCATTTGAGATAGTGATTTTATTTCCCTTGAATATAAACCAGAAGTGAAATTACTCAATCATATGGAAGTTCTATTTCTAATTTTTTGAGAAACCACTATACTATTTTTCAAAGTGACTGTACCAATTGCATTACCACCACCAATACACAGGGTTCCATTTTCTCCATACCCTAACCAACAGTTGTTAGTTCATCTTTGGTTCTACAGAACTTTATTCTGATTTTCTTTGTAGTAGTCATATATACATATATATTTATTTATTGATACAAAACAAAATTTGTTGTTTGCTGTCTTTAAGGTAAACAATAAAGTTAAGTGTCGACTACCCGAAAATACTTTCTATATAACCGAACTCTCCAATTCTTCGAACTTTGATGAAGGCAGAGAAAACCTGCTTCTTAGGAATCACATGGTAAGAGTAACAGTCACACTTCCGAAATAGTTCATACCTTAAATGAACTACACTTCAGTAGCCATGTAGTTATTTCTTTGATATATCAAGGTTTGAAAATTTCTTCATTGTAAAGCTGAAGTTATTAAATTAAATTATCATTGAAAAAAATTTACTCATAAAAACAAGCTTTTTTCTTAGTAATTTGTAATCTGGAGTCTTACAAATTCCAAAAAGTAGGGAAGAAATAATTTAAGGTGATAAAATATAAGAATAAAGTCTTCTTATATCAAAACTTATATCTTCATTTTTTAGAAACCTGAAGAAAGCTTCAGTCCCACTATTTTCTCTGAGTTTCCGTTTGTCTTTAATTTGCAATACAAAATTAAATTATTAAAAGCTGATTCCAATCCTAGGAGAATGGTATGTATGCCTTATTATTTTTTTATATCATGTAAAGTTTCAAGCATACACAAAGCAAAGAAAATTGTGTAATGAACGGGATATACAGAGTTTCAGCAGTTATCCACATTTTGCCACACTTTATCTATTGTTTTTGAAGTTGATATTATTCTTTACTTACTTGAAAGCAAATCTCAAACCCACCTTCACCTCTCCATACTTCAGTCCATTTTTTCTTGGTTTTCATTCATGCTACAATCCATCAGTAAGTTTAAGTGGTGACCATGAAATTATTTCATTTTACTGTTCCCCATGAAGCTTTTATTTAATAATTCTACCCATACTTTTGGTAAAAGTTTGCAAATTGGTAATATTTCTAATTGTATTATTCCTTCCAAAGGGATTACCTATAATGCTGTAAAGAACTTTCCCTCATCAATTCGGGTCATCTGTTGACTGTGCCTTTGTTATCAAGCAAAGGCTTGCTGTCAAATGTGCATGAAACCCAGTATCATCAGTATTTGAGAGAAAAGAGTTCATTCACGAAGTAAACTGAAAAGGAGACAGAAGCTAATTTCAAATATGTTTTCCCTTTTAAGAAAGAGAATAGTTTATAATGATATGCGAGGGGACAGAGTTGAGAACAAAGATTAAGAGCAAGTTGGGGCAAAAGAATGTGAATTTGGCGCAGTGTATTGACTGGTGGTTACAAAATGAATCAAGTTAATTTTGGTACCCTCTTAGGTCAGTTTAGGTCAATTACTTTTGCATTTGCTTGGATTATATGACCTCACTGCTTTAAAATCCCGGAAAGGCCACTTCATTCTCACAAGAAGAGCAGCTCCATACACTGGATCAGCTCCAGTGTTTGGCCCAGATGACTGTGGACTTCTGATTTCCAGAACAAGGCCCCACATGGTACCACTGCTATGTTCCCACACACAGGCTGGCTCTATTTCCATCAGCCAGGGCAATGGTGGCACTCCATGCCATGTCAGGGCAGGGTCAAAAGGTAAGCTCAGGGTCTCTTTGGTAAACCTTTAAGTGGTTTACATAATTTAGGTGATTACAGCTTGTTGTGTAGCTGTGAAGTCTCTGACAATTTTATCTTACTTTCAGTCAAAAAGGAAAGCATAGAGGTGAGAAACAGCAGTTACACAAGAGAAAAGTACTCTCATGTTTGACCAATTTTAATGCTCCAAAGAGGGAGAGGACCATTTTGGGATTCTCATGTTTTGTCTTATTCTCATCTCAGTTGAGCTCTCAGGCAGAAGTTACTTGGAGTCTCCGACCCAGTCATCAGCACCCTAAGGTCACTCAGCATAGGCAGTCCAGGACCACACCTATAGACCATGCCTGAAGACATGGGCAGGTAGTGCAAGTGTAGCATCAGTCAGAGATGCAATATGGTCCCAGTTAGCCTCAGGCACAACTACATCAACCAGTCTCACATTGGCCACTTACATTAGCTCCACCTCTCACCCGCACTGTGCACTGGTCTCTCCCATATTGTGATAGAGAAGACCACCCAGTAAATGGACAGGATTGAGAAGCATAGACCCGACAGCTGTGTGATGAACATGCCCACCCTCATGCCCTCTGCTTAAACTCTCGGAGCTTGAACCTGTATCTTAGGTTCCTCAGACTAAGGTGACCCAGTCTTGTGTTCTGGGTTACCCCTGCATGCTTGCCACCCTTCCCCTCAATGCCCCTCAATGCCCTTTGTCTTAAATTACTTAAGGTGGTGTCTCGGCCAACTGAATCTTAGTTTGTCTCACCTGGGTTTCTTCCATGTGTACAGGAGGTATCATACTAATCGATGCTTATTTGATTATTTGCTACTGTAGACGAACCCGGAAGAATATGGGAAGATCTCCTCTTTGGCTCTACAAAAGCTATTATATCCAGTGAAATTGGAAATTCATGTATATATTGACACAGACTTTGCCGACTTGTATTTATACTTGCTGCTCTGCATTCTTTAGAAACAGAGCAGTTAAACAACAGTTTTCAGTTAAACAGCTTTTTCAGAAAGAAAAGACAAACAGAAAAGTGAAAAATTCACACAATAAAGAATTTCATCATTAAAATTTTAAAAATCAGGTCTTTTGGTTTCCATAAAAAATCATTCCAAAAGGAAGGTAGAATTGAAATGAGAACTAAAGTGGGTCCTTTTCCCACTGCATGCAGATAGCTAAACTCCACAATAATGGTTCTATAGCAGGGAAAACGTGTTGCTATGCAAACTATTAACTGTGGAGGCAGAAACTGGCTCAAAACGCTTCTCCACCCCTGACAGGATGAGTAAAGGTCTTGGTCAGGGAGAAGCAAAGCTCCTAATGTGCAGGTGTAATGACTGTTCACTGTCCTCATGGGTCACGTATTCATGTTTGGATGGGCTTAGCATGTGCTCTGTGCAAGATTTAGAGCCTTTGACATCATAAAGTCATAAAGTTATTACTCCTGGTCCAACAGATCTTCTTGATAACCTGCAAAAATTTGCTTTGACTAACTTTTACTGATCAGGTTCTGATGGCCTTGCGAAAAACAGCCTGCAAGAATTTGTGAAATAGCGGCAGATACACACACAGGAAGAAGAGAAGGAGAAGGATGCTTCAACTATTCCTTGTGAGACAGGCTGAGGCTTTGCAAAACAGTTTCCAACCATGGTTTCAGAATACTGATTAATCTTTTTCATGTAATTATTGCATATTGCTAAATTATTATACCAAGAGGTTGTGCCAATTTGTGTTAGTATACCAGCAATGTATGAAATGCCTCTCACCCATTTTTACTAGTGTAGTAATGCCTCTCACCCATTTTACTAGTGTCATATTTCATTTCTCATTATAATATCTAAATTCTTACTTTCTTTAGTTAATATTCATAGTTATACTACTCTGAAAAGTACTGAAATTATCTCGTCACCTTTTTACCCCATCCCCTCACTCAATCTAGTTTTAGTTACTATTATATTCGTAGGTTATATGTTAGTCTTTAGATTTCTGTTTTTATTTAAAAGTCTTGGAGTTATATTTATAAGTTCCAGCTGATATTCTTTTATTTCCAGATAATCCCTATGAGTCAATCATTGAGTTTGTTGTCCACTCACATTCTCCCTTCTGCTTCCTTTCTGAGAGTTGTATTCCACATAATGTTCATGCCATGATTTAATATCGTGGAAGCTGGAGGCATAGGGGTGAAAGAATTCACCAGGGACAGTAGACAAAGAGAAGGGCAGATTTATTGAAATAACCTTTAAGGGAGCAAGGGGTGAGAGTGGAGGTGTCTGTGGAGGTAGGATGAGAGGTACTATTTTATACTCTATTTCCACAGGTTTTCTTATTTTGGGTCACCAATGTGACAGTGTGAACCAGTTGTCTGCTGGGATATCTGATCTTAGAACTTTAGCATTTGACACAGAATGTGTCCCGGCCCTGGATCTGCATTTCTTTTCTTGGGGGTTGATGGATGGCTCAGTTCCTTTAGCAACCTCATCAATTCCCTTATCTATTCAATCCTCCAATAGATTCTGGCTGGGGAAGGAATAGGAGCTTGGTGGCTTAGTTCTCATATCTTCTTTTATTTCTTATTCATCTTTTTTTTTTTTAAATAAAATTTCCTAAAACCCATGGGCATGGGAGAAAATACATTTTCTTTCCTTCCCAAATTCAATGCCCCCTAAGTCTCCTTTAGACAATTCCTTTTTTCTTTGAGGTTTCCTTTTCAGCATTGTTCTAACTTGTCTGCTCAGTCAGTGATGGCTGAGTGGACAGTGGACCCAAGCAGGTTCCATATCCAGGATTAGGGAAGGTTTGAGAATTAGAAAACGCTTAGGTGTAGTTGGCATGGGTGAGGTTAGAAGGTATAATCCAGAATCCTATCCACTAGAGGAGAAATACAAGGCTGCTGAAAACTACAAGTTCCAAAATGGGTTACCAGTGCAAATGCATTAATGTCAAAGGGGGAAAACAATACATGAATGACTGAGAGACTGGGAAATATGTTAAGATGCAGGTTTCTAGTCCAACTCTTTGTTAGGTGAGAAAAGGTTGCACCTGCTAACCGCCACATACACCTGCTAAAGGGAGAGGAGGGTAGTGGTGCCACTTCCTGCTGCCCAGAGCCAGGGAATGTGCCGCAGAGGAGAAAATAATGCTTGGTGCCCTAGAGCTGCAGACTCCTGGGACACTGGACAAGATTACTCTTCATCAAAAAGGACCAGTAATGGCATTTGTTCCATCTTCCAACAAAGCTTGAGCTTCTTTACAGCACCCATCTTAATGATAATCCCGAAGAATTCAGTGGACTCACGTATAAATTTCTTGGTAGAAAGACCTGGGGTAGGGCTTCCCCAAGCTCCAAGTCACATGGGCACTTCTCATGGAGGCTCCCACAGCCAGTTTTTAAGCCCAGACTGATTATTACCCTCCACCCTTCCTGTTGCCACCACTGTTGGGCAGGTCCAGGAGGGATGCATTGGTTTATGTTGAAGATGAAAGCAAGGACAGCAAGTCAGCAGTGGATTTCTAATCTAAGGGAATTCAAAGTGAGCCACCAATATTTAGGGGAAGTTCTTCTGAAAACTTGGTCAAAGATCATTTGAAGAAAAGTAACTCTTTCCTGAGCAGGTTTTTACTTACATTTAACATTATCTCTGAGCTCCTGAGCTCCTAGGCTGCCACTCTGTTCTTGAGGATTATAGTGCCATAACGCTGCTTCTTAAAAGAGGTGTTTGTTGATTGTCTTAACATGTTGAATATCACTGCTGTTTTTATGTATTGTGTTCTTATAAGTGGTGAGAGGTGACTCTTCCATTACTTAACTATAATCCATGAGAGCTAATTTGGTGCCATAATTTCTCTGATCTATGAACTTCTCATCTTCCATAGTTGATATATGCCCTTTTCTTTACAAATGACAATATGAGTATATATAATAGGGGTATGCATAAGGGTATTCAGTGTAAAATGTTCGTTTGAAATATTAAATGCTTCATAGCAGTTGTATGAAAATTCCTAAAATATTTCTTTTCCTAAAATATTTCTTTTAATGGCACAAAAGGATGAACAAGGAATTTTGGAATTCACTCCATCACCCCAATGTTTCCTTGAAGTCAGACGAAATCACCTAGTTGAAGATGCTTTGTGTCAGTTAAACCAACTTAAAGATACTGACCTCTGCAAAGAACTAACGGTACAGTAAAAAGTCTCACTGAAAATTTTAACTAACGTGGGGGAGAAGGGGATATTCAGATGAGGCATAATAAAAGAACTGAATTTGCATATAGTTATCAGCCTATGGCTTCCAAATTCCTTGCTTAATTTCAGTAAAAGCAATGGGATGTTTAGTTAAATACTGAGGTTATGAAGTACCTGTTAATTATGACTACAAAATTGCTGCAAAATCCCTAAGTTTTATAGATAACAATAATAATAACTTATTATACATATCTGCAGTTCAGCTAAAGATCTGCTGATCTAGGTTGAATTCATCTGGGAGGATTTGCAGATTTTGCTTGCACTTATTTATATGTCTGGGAGTTGATGAGAGATCAGCTGAGATAGGGTAGGCCTTAGAAGGATAAATTTGGCCCCATCCTTATGTTTTTCACTATTTTCTGGGTCAACTAGCATGATCTCCTCAAAGCAGTGCTAGAGATACAATGCAGTCAGTCTAGTCACACAACAAACACTACTTTAGTAAAAACAAACATAGGCCACATTCATCTAAGGCTCTTTGGGGGAACCGCAAACTCACAAAAAGATACAGATAAAGAGGGGGTAAAAACCGGGGCTGTTAAAGCAATATACAATAGCAGGTGAGGCAGATGCTTTTCTACCTTTTAGCTCTAGCTTTAGTCATAAAATTTCTACTATAATAGTTCCAGTTCCAGCCATCTTTCACTTCATCCATTGTGGGCTCTGTATGCTTTTATTGTGTGGTACCTCACACCATTTGCTTTATTGAGGCCATAGACTAAGGAACTAACTAAAAGTAGATAAGTGCTAGAGTCTGTTCAAGAGGAGTAGACTTTCCTGATCAATCATGAGAGGAAGAGTTAGGTTCTCAGAAAAGAAACCAGAATATGGACTGTGGAACTCTGATCAAGAATGTATTTCCCAGCATAGGATTCCATTGAAAAACAAAGAAACTACTGTGTAACAAAACCAGAATTTCTAGTATCTCCTTCTGTACTTATTTTCCTTTAAATCTTGATTATGAGGAAATCAACAGGAAATGATTCTACCTACAGGAAATGATAGTTGAGAAGATAAAATGTAAGACAGAACCAATCAATATTAAAACCTGAACAGAGTGAGGTCGTCAAGGCCCATTATGAGTGGGTCCTGCACCCGGCAGACACTTTGGTGTAAATGAGCAGAAATAAAATCATAGGTAGACTTAACTTGCTATTGGAATATTCAGATGGAATGATTCAGATGGAATTTGAAACAGATTCCTGGAGATGGCAGTCTGTGTTCCAAGGAGTAGGGTTCACCAAATAGGAAGTTATGATCTTCTCAAGTCCGCAGAAAGGAAACTCTTACTGAGGTTTAGTAGTGTTTATATTAAGAAAGATGAAAAGAAATTAGCCAGAAAAGAAGTCATAAATAAATCTTTAAAGACACAGGAACAAAGCCAATACTGACCTGAATGCTTAAATGTGGACTTTAGAAAAGAGGGACTAGTTCCTGCTGATTTCTCACAAGGGCAGTTGACGGTCATTTCTGACGATTCCTGCAGGTGCCATGTGCAGGCTGACTGTGAGGACTGTTTATCAGAAATCCTAATGAAAGTAGAGGCAGGAGAAACCAAATAGTTGTAGACTGGAGCCAAAGTGGCACAGTCTGAATGATGAGATGAAGATGGACAACAGGATGGAAGAATCAGGAAATTTAGTGACCTCTGCAGGTTTTGAAGCACTAAGTGCTGGTCAACTAAATTGGTGAGTGCCATGTCTTTCCAAAATTCACTAAATTAAGTAGCAGAGTAAAGGACCCATGGGCTCACTATGCAATAATATGACAATAAATTAAGTAAAGTATTAAGTAAAGGGTCCATGGGCTCACTATGCAATAATCTGACAATAAATAGGTTTATGACATCTCCTGGTTAGTAGCAAACTGAGGGAGAAGAGATTGCAGTGAGGTAATGTAGGTTTAATTCTGGGAATTCTGGTGACTATGGGAAGTTTGAATCTTTTCCATAAAGTTCAGGCAAATATTTGAAATATGGACCTGGGTGCATGTTCTCTTTCCTCAGATTGCATTTGATAATGAAATTGATTATCACAGTGAAGGAGTAAAATCTGAGTTCTTCCACTGCATATTTGAAGAGATGACTAAGGCAGAATACAGAATGTTCATATATCCCGAAGAAGGTTCCTACATGTGGTTTCCTGTTAATGTAAGTTTTTAATTAATTTTCTGTGGGGTTTTCATAACAAAAAAAGCATGCCATATAGTGCAATATTAGGGCCATACATAATAATGTAAAATTAAATGATAACAGCTCAAATATGGGCCAGTATCATCTGGAACAATGGATAAGCAAAATCTCAGGTTCTCCCCAGATCTGAACATGTAATATCCTGAGGCAATTCACAGGCACACTAGATTTTTAAACAAGTTGAATGTAGTATACTGGATAGACACTGAAATGCAGACTTAAAGCATCCAATTTGATAAGTTTTGATATAGATAGATACCATGAAACTCAAGATAGATACCACACAATTCAAGAAAATTAGCTCTTCTATCATCCTCCAATCATCCTCATAATCCTCCAGTCATCCTCATAATCATCCTAATATTATTATTAATTTTTATACTCCTTCCCTTATTACTGTGTACAAGGGTTAATTGCTTGATGGATATCAGCTGAATAATTAACCAGACCAAGTGGAAGATTCATGGTAAAGAAAATTTGATTGCTTGAATCAAGTAGGAAGAGAGGGATGTCTTCCAAAGTATAGTCTTGTTTTCCTAAGGGAGTTAAGATTTACTGGTATTAGTGTGGATGGAAGGGGTAAAACATCCGGAAATCTCTGTTACCTGGCACAGTGTTGTTCCATTACCAGATCATGTCTTTTCATAGATTACTTGTTCAAAAAACAGTCTCCAAGTGTCCCCTTGGTTGGTTATTTTTATATATTTTATTATATAAATAAACCTTAGATGATATTGGGTTACAGGGTCTTCTCTCTGCATGTTGTTCAGCTCATTTAGGAGGAATTGGGCTGAAGTGTTCTCTAACTCTTAATTAATGAGCCCCCTTAGTCTTAACTGATAAGACTAAAACACCAGGAACTTTAGCAAATATTTCTAAATTGCAGATTTCTAAATGTAAGAAGAATCACTCCTTAGAAGTATATTAGGGCTGGGAAAGAAACACTGATGTGGCTAGATACCCGAGTTCAAATCTTGAGTGATGAAAGTGTCATTTAGATCCTCCAAGTTGTCCACTTCAACCTATAAGATATTCTGCTCTGCCTGCCTGACAGGGCTATTAGGAGACTAAAACAAGATAAAGTTTGTCAAAGAGTTAAAGTGCCATGAAAATTTCAGACTGTCTCCAAATTGTAGGAAGTCTTTATTAGGATAAAAAGAAATCAAGAAGTACTTAAAGAGATTATAGAAAGTACCATTGAAAAATGGAGAGTTGAGTTTAATATTAAAAAAAGAATAGGATGAAAATAGATCAAAGAGATACAAAAAGGGGAGAAGAGAAATATACACCTTACACCAACTCTGTGAGCTGGTTTCTACCTGTTTTACAGATGTATATAAACTGAGGCTCAGAGATTAAATAAATTCTCCAACAAAAAGTAAGAACTGATCAAGCCAGATTAAGAATTTAGGACTCCCCAACCCCAAAACCTTAATTTTTATATTTATAATTTACTAAGTTTTGTACTTTTTAACAATAACATAGAACAATTAAAACAGTTATATTAGAATGACTATATTTAAATTTTTTATTTTTAATATTAAAACTGCCAGTAATTAAGGTTGATATTTCATACTTAGTTTGTAGTAGTGCTAAAACCCTTATTCTTAAGCATAATGCTATCCATTGAACAGAAAATGCAGAAACACAATTATTGTATGATGTTTATATGGCTCAGTGGAGAGAAAAAAATCACCTAAACCAGGGGACACATTTCAGGTATGGACACAAAACTGATTCAGTTCAATGAGTTCTTTCACTATAGAGAGTATTTAGATTGTACTTTTAGCCCATTTAAAAAATTCAAGTGAATTTTTAACATGTAGTCTTCCACCTATGTTAAGAATAAATAGGCAAGTAGATAGAGGCACAAAATACTGTATGAGCATTCCAAAGTCATGTGCTTGATACCAGTAAGGCTGGTGCTGAAATTGGAATCTTAGAATTTTCAGCATAGTCATCTTTCAGCTGTGCTATAGTTAGGGCCGCTTCAGTTTTTTTCTCTCATCCAGGACTACAAACCACAGAAAGGAGAGTGGAACCAATTTAATCAGGACTCTTCTTTCTTTTATTCAGTGTCAATGTCAACAGCATCTGTCACCTGACACTTAAAGCTGACCTAGGTTGAGGAGTGCAACACCAAAGGGGATGCCTCTCCTTTGACACATACCCCTCCGACATGCCTGACACCCAGTGACAGTGTGAAGGACACCTTTCCTTCTTTAGCATCATTTCTGTACATGAAATTGAGGGCAAAAACTGTAAAATTAAATAGTGAAAACTTTGATTTTATAAGACTGTCTGATCATGGCTTTTATACCCCAGATATACTCTTAGTAACAAAAAGTAAATTCATTTAATATCCTGAATTGTCATTTGCATTTTAAATTATGGAATAAATCTATATTATATTCTTGCCTGTGTAACCTCAAATTTTTACCTCTTGTCTGTGTAAACCTCAAAGAACCTCAAATTTTTATTTTTTTAAGTTCACTTTGTTTCTAATTTATGTCTTTTAGAATCAAAAGCCAAAATCATTTTCACCAACCCTATTATCCCTTTGGATTATTGATTATAATATATTAAAGATTTGTATTTCTATTTCTTTTTCTTCAGGCTAAATTTCCAAAGAAGAACTATTACCTCTTTGGAATACTGTGTGGACTCTCACTATTTCATTTAATTGTTGTCAACATCCCTTTCCCATTGGCACTATATAAGAAACTTTTAGGACTAAATCCATCATTGGAGGATTTAAAGGAACTCAGTCCTACTTGGGGGAAGTAAGTAAATAGTTAATCTTTACAATTTCTAGTTAAGTTTCAGTTGTTTAGGTATAAATAATGCACTCACCCCACCCACCCCCTTCTCCAAATTCAAAAGTATGCCCTTTCGAGGAACTTGAATAGTAGCATGGCAAAATCAAGTAAACTTTCAAAAATGGAGAAAAGGCTATGTTTCCCTGATTATCAAGCAATACACACAGCTCTGGCCTGATCTCTTTGAATTTATCCTTGTGGCAACAGTTGCCTTGGGTAGCTCATAATATACTTTGTGTGAATCATTCACGCTATATATATTTTGAATGTTTCAGCATGTCATCAACTTTACTTTTTAAAGAGTAAAAAGAGTGCAAAATGATAATTCTATGTTTAAGAAACATACGTTGGCAATGTATAAGATAAGACTGGTGCAGAATAAGATATATAAACATATATGTGTATCGTCATACACATATATATGGCCATATAAGTACATATAACAATTAAAGGGTGAAAATATGCTCAACTTTACTAGTAACTGGAGAAATGTAAAATAAAAAAGAGAGATCACTTGTGCTGGCAGTGGACTGAGGGTAAGGTCTCTCTTCTCAAGTCATATTAGTGGCATAAAATAGCTCGATTTAGACTGCTTGCCTTAACAGTCTAGAGCGGGGTTTCTCAATCTTGGCAATACAGATTTTTTTAACTTGGATAATTCTTGGTTGTGAAAGGCCATCCAGGCATGGAAGGACATATAGGTCATGTTTAGCTATATGTGGGATCGATACCCACTGATAACTGAAGCAACCCTCTCCCTAATTGTAACAAAGATATTTCCAACTTTTCAAATGTTTTTTGTGGGGGCAAAAATCAGTACTCAGAAGTGCTGGTCTGGAAGAAATAGATCTTTTTGTATTTGCTACATGATCTATCTTTGAGATTGCAGTGGGCCAATCAATCAAATTGTGGAGGTTAAGTGTAGGAAGAGAGAATGGGATCTTAGAGGAATTTACATGGCATTTTACACAGTTCTATATTGTTCAGAGATCTTTCCATTTATTACATTTATTACTTTTATAATTAGTCTTACAAGCTCATTAATACACTTTTAAACTGAATTCTCATTAGCAGCCTGCAAGAAATTCTAAATTATGACGCTGATGATCTTGAAATGAATTTTTCTGTGAGTATTGATGAAAGCCACATTGTAGTTTAGCTTTAATCTGATTCTTTTAAAAAATTATATTATCTTAAATATGGGATTCCTTTACTGATCTTGAAGAACATTTTACATCTGTACTATACGACTTTTTCTTCCATCTCCTGTTCATTAGATGCTTCATGTCTGTGTTGTGTGTCTACTCTTAAATGAAGTGAAAACATGCTTATTCAATCAAAGTGAACAATAAAAAACAGTAATACATGCTTACAAATGTACAACATATATTGGGTACTTTGATACATATCTTGAAAGATTTTGCTACTGAATAGTTATGCAACTGCCAGTTGTTTGAAAATTTACAGGGACGAATGTACTGGCAATAATAGTAGTATGGCTGATTATTCAGACTCTTTCATGTTTGATCTGGGAATACATTGTGGTTACAGATACACTGGGACCAAAATAAGGTGGATTTAATTCCAGGTGGACACTCTATACTTGTGGATCAAACCAACAAGTAAGTTTTGAGATCTAGAATACCTGCTTTGAATACACAAAATAGTTGGATTGTGACAGTTCATCAATGTATTTTAGCTTCACACTTAACCATTTAAGTTCCTCCTTTTTTAAAAAGATGAAAAGGTAAAGGTAAGAGAAGTGGAATAAGGAATCAAGAATAAAAATTTTTTTTTGCAGCACTTTGCACTCCTGTTAATGTAACAATTACTCTTTAGCCTCTTGTCTGCAACAAACTTAATTCTAGGTATTAGAAATGCAACAGGGGAAAAGACAGACAAGACCTAGAGATTAAATTCCAATGGGACAGAAAAGCAATACACATTATGTAAATATGTCAGATAAGGATGAGAACTCTGAAAAAAAATTAAGATCCTAGAGAGTTATAAGTGATATAAGATGGAGTCAGTGGATAGTGACGCATGAGAGCTAATTGTTAAATTTTCAAAAGTATTGAAGCTCATTATTATTAAAGTTTAGTCTGAAATCAACCCTGATAGGAATATTTATTGCACTGAAATAATAAATACTGCAAGCAGGGGTTCTTTTTCTCTTCTCTTAAGAGAGCTGGTTGTTAACCATTTAGCTGCACTTCACTAGTACCCAGGATGGTAGAAGAAGGATAACTTAGAAAGGATGGACTAGAGAGGCTGATCAGGATGGGACCCAAGCATGCTGCAAGTGGAATTGCTTTTGGTAGCAACCCTGCCATCAGAAGATTTGTAATGCAGTGAAGACAGACTTTGCAGAAATAACTGCCATGAGACATGTGTTGGGAGAGAGAAGGTGGGAAGGAATAGAGGATCAACCCCGAGAAAATCTTATTTCTATGGAACTCTGATGAATGATAGAAACTATAGATTGAGGAAATAACTCAGTCTGTTCCTTACTGTATGACAAGATAGTAAAGTCAGTGACTGAAATTTATTGTGACCAGAGAGGCAAGTGGCATTTAGAAGAGGCAGCTGAGTAGAACATAGGTCAGTAAATGGAGGGTTTTCTTTTTATGTATTTACTTATATTTATTATGGTGACATTGATTTACAACACTATGACTAGAAGTACAAGATCACATTCTTGGGGTGTATATTATCACACCACACCCATCACCAAGACACAGTCCACCACAATCCCTCTCCTCTGGCGGCCTTAATCTACAGTCAGATTTCTATGGTTTGTTATGTAGGGATTTGGGTTTTTTGATCCTGTTAAGGAGGTTTGGAACTTACCCTATGAAACTGGGAAGTCTTCAAAAGAATTTAAGTAGAATGGCATGTTCAGATTAGTTTTTTCAACTGAGCATCTTGAGTGCAGGAAGACATGAAAGTGGGAAAAAAGTAGTAATACTTCTGCTTTCTTCTTCAGGTTTCCTTCACTGGCTGGCCAGATGTTTTTGTATTGATGCAACACTTAGGGTTGTATCCTAAGCAGAGCTAATTTATTTCTGTTAAAATAGATATAAGAAAGGCAAAGCAGAGAATATTTTAGTAGAGAACTTACTCAGTCTCTTTGGAAAAATATACTACTGATATTTTTACATTTTTTTACTGCCCAAAAGGAATGACTACATCTCTAAGTGTGTCAATTACATTTTCAACACTTCTGTAAAGACAATTTATAAGGAATTTCAGAGAGGATTTTACAAAGTTTGTAGCAAGAGGATACTTAGATATTTCCAGCCTGAAGAACTAATGACAACAATGGTTGGAAATACTGACTTTGACTGGCAACAACTTGAAAAGGTCAGTAATAACCAAACTGCCCTGAGTTTTCCCAAGCAATTTCTTTATATCCTCCTAAAAACCAATTTTTTTCTGCCTTTTTCTCAAGGATTCAATTTATGGTCCTGGATATGACAAATCACATCATACTATACAGATGTTTTGGGAAGCTTTCCACCAATTAACTTCAGAGGAAAAGAGGAAATTCATCTGTAAGTATTGGTAATAGATGAATTTTTAATTACACATTTTTTTAAAAGGATAAGCACCTTATTTGTGATGAAATCATTACTAACAGTGCATAACACATTAACAGCTGTGCTATTATGTAATTTACAGCTAACACTGTCAGGGAGAGAACCTAGGTACCTACCTGCTAGATCAGTGTTTTTTCTTTTACAGAAGCTGACTTTCCATTGACAGAAAGATAATATAGCTATCACTATTTTACTGCCTTCTCTGATTTTAATCCCATCTCCAATTTTAGTTTGTGTCCTCTTTCCTCAGTCCAGTTGATCCCTATTCAAGCTTTTTTATCTTACATCCTTATTATCATCTAATTATGTAAATCCTATGGGACAATGTAATCCATTTCTGATATTATTTTAGAAATAGTAATAGCAAAACACCGGTAACGATGATGATGTATAACAGCATAGGCTACATATTCTATGCCCAGCATCATTCACTTTATATTTACTCCTTCTCTCTATCCTAGTAGCAACTTTATAGGTAGGTGGTCATTAAGTACTGATTACTTTTCCCATTTCAGAGCTGAGGAAAAAGAAACTTGGAGCATTTAGTAGCTTGCTTAAGTTCACACAACTGATGAGCATTAGAATAAGAATTCAAACCAACAAGTTGATCCAAAGCCAGCCTGTTGACCATTAAACTCTGTGACCTTGTGATACAAGAATTTCTTTTGGGAAACTGAAGGTTTCCCTAGGTCAGACTGAATGACTTACTCTCACCTGTTCTCCCAACTTTGAGTTCTTACAGAGGTAGATATTGTCTTATTTTTGTTATTACTGAGGTTGTTGGGGGATAATTCTAACTTCTTTCCAAACCTATTTCTACACTAGCTGAAAAATCCAATTTTCTCTTGCATAAGGAAATTTGTCTTTCAGCACATCAGTTCAATCTTACATTCATTGAGTTTATGTACATCTCCCTGCCTCTGATTTTTTTCATAGGATCCCTCTCTTCTTTTTTAAGAACTACCCACCCAGATGTGTATCTGCTGACTGCTTTGGTCTGGTCTGTTGTTCCTGTCCTCTGCCTTATGTTTTCACTAGCCTCTTCTATCTGAGCGACATTGAATTATCTTGTATTTTGCTGTGATGTTTTCATGTATGTAATTTCTCCCAAACCAGACTAGAAGCATGCTGAAGACAAAGACCTGACGGCTAACTTTTCTATGCTCTAAAAGGTTTTATTCACTCTGCACATGTGTACACAATATCCATTGAGTGAAGTGATTAGTTTCTTCTTTTTAAAGTTTTTTAAAAATATTTTAACAAATTTTTGTCTTTCTAGTTTTTCTTACAGGAAATGATAGGCTACATGTAAAAGGCATAAAGAAAATGAGAATTCAGTTTTGCTGTCTTGAAACTTTAAGTGAAGATGATTACCCAAAAGCAGTGACATGTCATAATATTCTGGTACTTCCTAAATATTCTACCATTGAAAAAGTGAAAGAAGCTCTTCAAGTCACCATCAAGAACAACAAAGGATTTACCTCATATCTAGGACTATAGAGGGTTCTCATGTCCTCTCACCTCTGGATCCTACTATTCTTCCTTAGATCTAAGAGTACCAAGACTTGAGGAATTTTAGTGAGAATTAGTTGCTTAAGTGTTGGGATAAACAATAAAGTGATGAATGAGTCACGCAGTCATTAATGACCAGCAGTTCCTGGTCCCTAACTTACAATTACATTCTTTGTCCTTACTGGATTTTTTTTCTGAATAGTAATTATCATTTAAAATTATACTGAATACAAAGATGAAATTACTGTCATTGCAACGACAGACCTAGAGTGTTTTAATTTTCATGAGACAAATCAGATGGAGAAAGACAAATCATGGTACAGTTTCACTAATATGCACAATATGAAGAAAAATGAATAAAATAAAATTAAAACAAAATTTTAACTAGAGAACAGATTGGTAGTTACAGGATGGGGGAAAATTGGTAGGTTGGATGAATGAGTAAAGCGAGTCAACTGTATGGTGCTGTATGGAAACTAGATTTTTGGTGGTGGTGATGATTTAATATCAGATGCTGAACTATAAAGTTGTATACCTGAAACTTATACAGTCTTATAAACCAATGTAACCTCAATAACATGTATGTAGTAAACCAAAGTGAGCATTTTAATAAACAGAAGAGTTTAAAACTTTTTAGAAGTTATGCAGCTGAAACATAATATTCACAAATATGGAAAACATGAAGATAAGCAAAAATGTAAACTAAATATGACTGAAGCATATAGAATTTATATTCTGGTGTCTCCTCAATTTGACTTAATCCAACTGCTGAGTAATGTATTTGAAAAAACTTACCATTAAGGGATTCATTAATTATACTTATACTCAATATTATGTTCCTAAACTCATTCTAAATAATTATTATTTTGGTAAACAGTGAGTCCAACGAGGTAATCCTATCTCATTCTAGTTGGGAAAATATATCGCAGCATGATGGCAATAGAATATATTAAAAGACAAATATATCTATATATATGTATATATGATTGGATATGATCAATGATTTTTGTAGACAGGTTCTATCTAACATTAATTTTAAACTGCAGGCTGTTCTATAAATGCCTGCTGTTATTAAACTGGTGTGTGCTGCTGTGGTTGCTATTGCATTTCACATCCTAGCAGTGAAAAGGCCAGGAATCTAACATTTGAATCACCCCGGGTTTTTGTCCCATGAAACCACTGAAAGGAACTCACAGACTTTTCGGATAAGTAAGAACAGAGAAGCAAACTTTATTCAGAAAAGTACAGAACATTTTATTTAGAGGAGGAAAGCATAAAATCAAGGACTCCCAAGCAGTGTGGCAGGGAACTGGGAAAAAGCCACCCTGGGCTGGTGTCTTGAGGATGTTTAAACCTTATTTCTCTATCCTAAAATCTCTTCATCCTCTTTGTGATTGGCTCTTCTTCTCATCTCGCACTCCAAAGCCACCTGGGCAGCTGTATTTAGCCTCACAGCTCGTATATCAGAGTTTTTATTTTTAATTGCCTTCAGTCTGGGGTCTTGCTAGTTTGAGATTTATTCTTTTTGTGTTAGTCCTCTTAGATTTTACTCGCAGCTCCCTGGTGTCTCCTGGCGTCCCCTACCTGTGCTCAAAAGAATGCACTGAATGCTGACACTTTTCCCTAGGATTCATTATCCCAAACCATATATAAGCAATCTTGTGTCACTTGGGGAAAGTCAAGAGTATGAGTGGTAGTTCATGTGGGGCACTGAAGTGGAAAGAAGGCAGAAAGCTCCTGAGGACAAAAAGAACAGCAATGGTGAATCCACCAAAGACACCAGATAGTGAGAGAATGGGTTGAACTCCAGTGAATTCTCAGTTATTATGAATATGTTTACAGTAAATGAAAGAATGGTTCAGATATGTTCTATTTGCATTGTAAAGAAAAAAGTAACTTCTAAATCTCAGGGATCACCAGAATTGGGTTGTATTCTTCAGGCCTTTTGTCTCCAACATGGATTATATGCTAAATATTTAAGGAAGAGAGAGTACTGATTCTTTATATACACTATTTCAGAAAATAGGAAACACTTCCCAACTAATTCATGGTGCCTTCATTAATCCTAATACAAACAGACAAAGACATTACAGGACATTTAAGATCTAGAATCTAGAGCTAAGAATCAAAGGCAGTCTGATACTAGACTAAAAACAGACATAAAAATCAACAAAATACAGGAAGTCCAGAAATTTATCATATATGACCAACAGACTTGACAAAGATGCCAAAAACAATTCAATAAGGAAAAGTAATCTGAAACAATTAAAAATTTGTAAAGAAAATAACCTTACCTCACACTATAAAGAAATGTAACAAAAATCGGAAGCAATAAAACTTCAAGAACATTTAAGAAAATCCTGATTACCTTGGGTTACAAAAGCACAAATTCTTTTAAAAAAACTGGTAAGTTGCGTCAAGATTAAAGCTTGAACTCTTCAAAACACACTTTTGATAAAATTAAAAGGTAAGCCACAAGACTGGTAGAAAATATTTTAACACATGTGACAAAGGACTTAACAAATTATGCTTATAAAATATGCAAAGGACTTTTCAGTAACAAGCAATCAAATTAATAAATGGGCAAACAACTGCGATAGACAAAGCAAACAGGCACATGAAAAAATACTCAACATTACTAAGCACAAGGGAAATGGATGTAAAAAAAAAATCACAATAAACCACCACAGCAAAAAGTTAAAAAGATTGTCAGTTTCTTACGAAGATACTCATACTTACCAACTGACACAGAAATTCCATTTTTAGATATTTACCCAAGAGAAATGAAAGCAGTAGAAAGGTTTACTCTAAGAATCACAAATAGTCATGACATCTTTATTCATTGTAGCCCCAACTGAAAGGGCTGCTATCTGATGGCTGGAGACACAAATTCAGGATTGCCATAAAATTGAACAAAACCACTCAGTGACGGTCAACAATGGGAAGACACTAATAGATCTAAATGAGAACGAACTGCTGCTGAACATCTACCAATACGGATTGTTACAGTCTAGGATCACAGTCCGTCACCCAAGAAAAAGACATTGCCACAGAAAACAAACCATAGGACTCAATATAGATTAAAAAACAACAAGGAGAGGGACCTGAGTCAACAGAGGGGTAGTCAACAGGTGGAGAAGTCTTTCCAATAATCACTTGTTGATGCTGTATAAAATCTACAGAATGAATAAAAAAAAATTTTAAAGAAAAAAAAACACTCAGTGACAACAGGTGAAACATAGCATAATGACTCTCGAAGGCACTAAGCAAAGTGAGAACGAACAGATAAGAAATACCTGTAGTTTTGAATCCATTGATAAGAAATCTAGAAAAGGCAAGACCTGAATTAGCAGAAAACAGATCACTAGTTCCCAGAACCCAGGGTATCAATGGTGGACTGGGGGGCGGGGGTAGCGGGGAATGCAGGCAAAGTTCTCCTCCTGGGTTTCACAGTGATCCTGTGGACTAGAACCTGGAACATTTCGAACGCTTGGCAGACGTTATCAGCTCCGCTTATCAGGATTCTCCTCAAACCCTGCAAGTCCCAACAGGTCAGGCGCTCCTAGGGGAGCCGCAGCTGAAGGCGCAGGCCTTCAGACGGCAGCACCAGCGCAGGCACGACGCCTCGGGCCAGCCACTCAGCTC
>PVHY01014970.1:0-37068 GCA_004024945.1 Uropsilus gracilis
ATTTGAATAATGTATAATACAAATTCCTTTTAATGGGCTTTTCTCATAGCAAGTGAAACATTTAGAAATGATTTCCCATCTCACTCCAGGTAAAATCTACATGATCTTGCCCAAATCAACCTCAGAACCATCTTTGACTTTTCCTTTCCATCTTTCCACTGCAGCCCACAATAAAGTCCTACATATTCCTGTCACATATCAAGCACTTTCTTGCCTCTGGGCTTTTGCATGTACAGTCCCCTCTATGGGGAGTGGTCTTCTCTCAAATGGCCCTTTAGTGCACTCTGTTGCATCATTCACTTCATTGCTCAAATGTCACTTTGTCCAATCTAACTACCATTTGTAAAATAAAGGGTGGTTTATTTTACCAGCACCTACCACTATCACCTCCTCTTTGCAATTTATTTCTTTACCCTACTGTACTTCATAGTACTTGTCAACACCTAATACATAATACAGTTCTTTATTGTCTGTCTTCCCCATTGGAATGTAAGGTTCATTAAAACAGGTTTTTTTGAGCTGCTCACGGTGCTGCTTGCCTATAAGCGGCAGCCTAGGAAGCCACAGCTGGGACCAGGGATCGCAGTTCGAGTCCCGCTTGGGGCAACGTAGGGAGACCTAGTTCCAAAATATAGCTGGGTGTGGTGGTGCGCGCCTGTAATCCCAGCTACCTGGGAAGCTGAGGCTGGGGATTGCTTGGGTCTGTGGTACCCTGGGCAACGTGAGCCTGCAGTTTCACGGGCAAAAATAGCGAGACCTAGTCTCAAAAAAAATTAATAATTTTCTCCTTTGTTCATTGTCATGGTTTCAGCACCTAGAACAACACCTGGTAGGTGAAGGGGATTCAGTTGAATGAATGGTTGTAAGTCTATAAAGATACAAAGTTAAGTGTCAGATGGTTAAATGAAGGGAGGGGAGGGAGGACATTTTGGTTACTGTGTATAGGATAGTATATAATACATAAGTGTAGCGAATGGGGAAGGCTGGTACAAGTAAGAGCTCTACCAAAGAACAGTAGATCCTACATATTGCCAATGTAGCAAGAAGTAAAAGAGAAGCCGGGCATGGTGGCTTATGCCAGTAAGCTTCAACCTATGAAGCGGCTGGGGCTAGGGATCGCAGTTCAAGTCCCACTTGGGGCAACACAGTGAGACCTAGTCCCAAAAAAATAGCTGGGCATGGTGGTGCACACCTGTAATCCCAGCTACCTGGGAAGCAGAGGCTGGGGATTGCTTGAGTCCTTGGTACCATGGGTAAAGTGAGCCTGCGGTTCCACGGGCAAAAATAGCGAGACCTAGTCTCAAAACAAACAAACAAACAAACAAACAAACAAAAAAACAAGAAGTAAAAGAGGCCAAGGACCCACTTAAGAGGAATAAGAACCAGAACAGGAGGCTGAGTTGTCCTCTGCAGCCCAGAGCCCTCCTTTCCTTTTCTAAAATACACATTTCCATTCCCACATTAGAGACTTCTTATTTATGTACTTTCTACTTGGAATTCTCTTTGTTCTAGCTCTTCAGCTTGGCTCCTTCTCATCCTTTTCTTTTTTTATTAATTAAATGTTTAATTTAATGTCTACTTATTTATACATCAGAGTTTTCAGGTTACTTTTATTATTTTCCAGTCTCTTGAGCTTCTTAAAGAACTGTTTTTTGGTTTTGTTTTGGTTTTTTTTTTTTGAGACTAGGTCTCACTATTTTTGCCCGTGGAACCGCAGGCTCTCACTGCCCGGGGTACCACAGGCTCAAGCAATCCCCAGCCTCAGCTTCCCAGGTAGCTGGGATTACAGGCGCGCACCACCACACCCAGCTATATTTTTTTGGAACTAGGTCTCGCTACAGACCCCAGGCGGGACTTGAACCACGATTCCTAGCCCCGGCTGCTTCATAGGCTGAAGTTTACAGGCACAAGCCACCGTGCCCAGCAAAAAAACTGTATTTTTTTCCGTGCCCAGCAAAAAAACTGTATTTTTGTATTTTTTTATTTATTTTTTTTGAGACTAGGTCTTGCTATTTTTGCCTGTGGAACCGCAGGCTCTTGTTGCCCAGGGTACCACAGACTCAAGCAATCCCCAGCCTCAGCTTCCCAGGTAGCTGGGATGACAGGCGCGTGCCACCACGCCCAGCTATTTTTTTGGAAGTAGGTCTCGCTACGTGCCCCAGGCGGGACTCGAACCGCGATCCCTAAGCCCCGGCCGCTTCATAGGCTGAAGCTTACAAGCACGAGTCACCGTGCCCGGCCTTGTATTTTTTTAAAGCAATTTTCAGTTCATAGCAAAATTGGGAGGAAGAATACTTACCTCACAGGGGAGATATCATGATCATGTAGGTGGTTTTCCCAGGGCAGAGCTTAGCCATTGCTCTCCAGATGTGCTGACCCCTGCAATGTGGGAAAACTCGATTGGATAATTTGTGGTAGTGGGGGATTGCGTTCGCGCTCTCCCTGATCATGTAGTACAAAAGACAACTTTTCTAACTTAAAAAAAAAGGAGAGGAGATACAGGTTATTTCACAAATACATCGCCTGCTCCATTATCAATACCCACTACCAGAATGGTACATCTGTTTAAATAGATGGACTTACATTCACATAACACAATCATCCAAAGTCCCAGTATAATTTCAAGTTCACTCTTAGTGTTACACATCCTGTGGCTTTTGACAAATGTGTAATAACATTTACTTATCATTTTAGAGTCATATAAATTATTTTCACTGCCCTGAAAATCTATGCTCTGTATGTTCAGCCTTCTCCCTTTTCTTTTCTTTTTCTTTCCTTTTTTTTTTTTTTTTTTTTTTTTTTTTTTTTTTTTTTTTTTTTTTTTTTAGACCAGGTCTCTCTATTTTGCCCGTGGAACCACAGGCTCACGTTGCCCAGGATACCATGTACTCAAGTGATCCCTAGCCTCAGCTTCCCAGATAGCTGGGATTACAGGCCCATGTCACCATGCCCAACTATTTCCATTTCTCATTCTTGAGTCAATTTCAACATTACCTAGTCAGAAAGGCCTTTCCTGACCACATCACCCATTCCCCTGTCACACTCTACTGCATTTCTTTTTATAGCACCCATCCCTCTCTAGAATTATCTTGTCTATCTCCCAGCTTATTTTCTGTCTCATTCATTAGACTTTAAGCTCCATGAGGACAGAACCCTGTCAGACTTTTTACTTCTCTTCTCCTAGAATTTAACATTGTGCCTGGAATATAAAATGTGCTTTAGAAATATTTGCAAGCCGGGCATGGTGGCTTGTGCCTGTAAGCTTCAGCCTATGAAGTGGCCAGGGCTAGGGATCATGGTTCAGGTCCCACCTGGGGCCCGTAGCGAGACCTAGTTCCAAAAAATAGCTGGGTATGGTGGTGCACGCCTGTAATCCCAGCTACCTGGGAAGCTGAGGCTGGGGATTGCTTGAGTCTGTGGTGCCCTGGGCAACGAGAGCCTGCGGCGTTCCACAGGCAAAAATAGCGAGACCTAGTCTCAAAAAAAAAAAAAAAAATAGAAATATTTGCAGAAAGTGGCCATGGATAGAAGAGGAAAATTGAGTGTCACTGAAGCAGGAATTTGGTTGCTAATGTCAAATGATGACATTTGGGTTGAAACTTCAGGTTTCCACTTTCTCCAGATTGCTGAACATATTTACATAATCATGAGAATTAATTCTAAGCCAAGAATATTAAAGGGAAAAAATAACAACAAAAAAAGTCAATCAGCAAGACTTGGAGTGTTCTAAAAAGTAACACAAAGTAATAATGTCAAAATGTCAATAAGGATGAACTAGCAGAGGTAATTTTAGAGATTCTTTACATTGTAAGGGCTTCGTTATTATTTATCTGCATGATGCTGGTAAATAGTTTTTACAGTTTACAAAGCAGTTTTCTGGATGTTCTCATTTGAGTTGGTCTATGTTTTGCAACCATCTCAATCTGGGTAGGTTTATCATCTGTTCTAGCAGCTTAAGAACATCAGAACCCTTGGCATATCTTCATAGAATTTTTAGTAATGAACAGGGGGAAAAAATAAGCAATGAAACAGCCACTTGAGTTTCTCTCAAGTTCTAATTCTCCCTTGCATTCTTCTAGTGCTCTCCTCTGTGTTCCAGGGTGACACCACCCTTTTACTCCCCCTCCCAAGCTCAGGGTGCCCATGCACTGGGCTAGGCAAATACAATCTTGGGGCGGGCACAACACAAGTGCTGATCATAGAGGCAAATGACAGAAGGGCAAAAAATCCTGATAACTCATTTATCTTATAGTCTACAACCTTAAGGAAGATAGAACCAAAATGAATAAAGATCCCAGAATGATAAAGATGAAAAGTGACTCAGCAATTGTGAATCTAAAGGTTGGAAAACCTTTAGCTGTTGGGGTGACCATGAAATGATGAACACCTCTCCCTGTTAAATCCCATGGAAGAGATCAAGGCTGGGCACGGTGGTTCGTGCCTGTAAGCTTCAGCCTATGAAGCAGCCGGGGCTAGGGATCGCGGTTCGAGTCCCACCTGGGGCACGTAGCGAGACCTAGTTCCAAAAAAATAGCTGGGCGTGGTGGCACGCGCCTGTCATCCCAGCTACCTGGGAAGCTGAGGCTGGGGGTTGCTTGAGTCTGTGGTACCCCGGGCAACGAGAGCCTGCGGTTCCACGGGCAAAAATAGCGAGACCTAGTCTCAAAAAAAAAATAAATAAATTAAATAAATAAATAAACAAACAAACAAATAAATAAATAAATAAATAAATCCCACGGAAGAGATCAAAGGGATTCTTGGCTTAGTCTGGGGAAAGCCAACAAAGATTTTAAACAAGAGTCAGTAAACATGAAAAGTAAAGCCAAAGCATGGGCAACATCAGGGTCAAAGATGCCCACTGCCCTGATTACCTTTCCGTTCCTTTTCCATATGGTTGGGCCAAAAGTAGTAAAGTTCTGCCCACCCTGGCATTTTTCTCTCAAAACTAACATCAAGGCCAGGCATGGTGGCGCATGCCTGTAGGTGGCAGCCTAGGAAGCCACACCCGGGGCCAGGGATCGCCGTTCGAGTCCCGCTGGGGGCACAGAGACCTAGCCCCCCAAAAAATATCTAGGCGTGGTGGCGCACGCCTGTAATCCCAGCTACCTGGGAAGCTGAGGCTGGGGATTGCCTGAGTCTGGTACCCTGTGCAACGTGAGTCTGCAATCTCACAGGCAAAAATAGTGAGACCGACGTAGTCTCAAAAGAAAAAAAAACAAAACTAACATCAGGGTGCTTTCCTCATTCTGTGCGACTCAGACGTCTCAACTCTGACTGCACATTAGAATCACTTGGAGAGTTTTTTTTAAATGCTAATGCCCAGGAACCACCCCTAGAGGCTCATATTCAGCTGTTCTTGTGTAGGGACTAAGCAACTGAATATTCTCCACAGGTGATCCTCATATGCAGGCACAGTAGAGACTCACCAATACCTAGTCTACGCCTGAGCAGAAAACAAAAGTGTACTTAAAATTCATTAATGACTCCATCACTTACACAATAATTATTATCTTACTCAATAACTGAAAATAATAATAGCTTGTATTTACTAAGTCTTGTTAATATAACACAATGTTCAGCGCTTCATATTTCATATATGCCTCATAAGCAATCCTAAGGCAGTTATACAGCAATAACTCTTTGTCCCAGCAGATAAGCTCTCCCATTTCCTTTCTTTTTCCCTTTAGAATTAATAAACTACGTTTTTTTACTTATTTTGTAGACTAGGTCTCGCTATTTTTGCCTGTGGAACCTCAGGCTCATGTTGCCCGGGATACCACGGACTCAAGCAATCCCCAGCCTCAGCTTCCCAGGTAGCTGGGATTACAGGCGTGCACCACCATGCCCAGCTACTTTTTTGGGACTAGGTCTCACTGTGTTGCCCCAAGTGGGACTCGAACTGCAATTCCTAGTCCCTGCCGCGGCTTCCTAGGTTGCCGCTTACAGGCACGTGCCACCATGCCTGGTCTTGTTTTTTTTACATTTTGAGGAAAAAGAGCTTCGCTACAAAGATAACATCAAAATTGCTGACCATCAGCTGCTGACTAAAGCAACCTGGCATCAAACAGAATTATCAGATGCTTGTGTTGCAATGACAGACTTGTGGATCCTCGCCCACTCCCCACTTCAGTTCCCTTATAACTCTAGAGACATACCCTGCACTCTGCCAAAGGCTAGAAAGGTGGTCTTTCAGGCACTAATCTGCTGCCCTCCTCAATTTATGGACAAATTAAATTACTTCCCTTCTGAAACTGTTTTCTTTTGTTAGCCAAAGGAACGAGACTGACTGGCATTCTAGTGTGAGTTACTATTGGATTCCTTGTTCTATCAACGAGAAAACAGGCTTGGGTCTCACTGGGAGTTGGAGTGCTGGGACTCAGATCTACCAGAATCCAGAATTAGGCTCTTAACCACCTCCATTGAGCATCTAAAATGTCCATGACTTTTTAAAAATCTTTGTTGACATGAAAAATAAAAATCTTTGTTAAAAAGCTGCCTTCAAAATAGTTTTCATGCCAAGACTATACCATGATGGAGGACATTTAAATGCCTGCTTGCTATGCTGCATGCATTTTGTCTCTTTGCACAGCTCTAAGCAATTGACAAGTGGGATGATATGGAGTTCTGAAGTAGGGGCAAGACAGGGGCCATTTGTATCCCTTCTAGACCTCTTCTAATAATTGGAAGGCGTTGGCTCTAACCAGTAAGTTTTAAATAAATGAACCAAACTAGACCCTTGACATTTATGAAACATACGTACAGTTCTCTTTATTCATGTTATTCATCTTCCCAGCAGAAACTGAAATCAAGACTTAGTTCTTAAAATCAGTCAGCAGTGTGTGTTCATGAATCTTTCCTCTCTGATATGATCAAAGATGTGTACACAAAAACAAATACTTCCTGCTCCTTTCATGCTCATGTTTTTGTTGATAACAAAGAAAACCTGGGAGAAAAAAATTACACTGTGACAATCATGCAAAATTATATCTAAAAAGAAGTCTTTAAAAAGAGGTGGAGGAGGATTGTGCTTTAATCTCTTTAAAGTATCAGTGGGCTTTATAATGGAAACCTGTTTCTTTGTATTCACTATTCTAAAAAATTCTTTTTTGTCACATTTTCAGATTTTCATAGGCATCTAAAAATGCTATCAAAATAAGAATTTTGCATTATAATATAAAATGAAATAAATTAATATACTTTAGATCTCAGGTGGATCACTGAATGAGCCATTTGTCTCCATTCATTGCTTCTGTTGCCTAACAACAATTGTTCTAAGTTCCAAGAAACTCTGAGATAAAGAAAACTTGTTGCAACAGAGCAGAGAACTGTATCTGCCTGGAATCTTTACATGCTCCTCTAGGCCACATATGAGCATTCTGAATACAGGAGAACTTAAGGTGAAAGCCAGCAACGATTATTTTTGATTTACTCATATTTTGAGTTTGTGTTAACAGGAATCAGGTAAGCCAAAGAGACTCAGGGATTCCCAGAGTCCATAGGCTCATAGTGTAGTCTGACAAACTTCATTCCATCCTGGCTCCATTAATTCTTATCAGTTCAGCTTCTTTACTTCTTTAATCATCATAAATCACTCTTCTGTCTGCCTGTGAGTCTGGTGGGACCTTCCCCTCCATCACAGAAAACTGTTGTTGTATTTATACATCCATACTTCATTTGCTCAATCAATAAATATAGGGGTTTTCTAATGTGACACATTGTACTAGAACCTGGAGACAGCTCTCATGAGCAGCCCTGGTGAAATTGACACTCTAGAGGTGGAGAAAGATGGAAGTAGGTAGCCATCTAATGAAGAATCTGACTTCAAATAAGGGTGAGTATTAAGAGTGACAGAAAGAAGGTAGACTCATGGCGGGGGGGGGGCAGTCTCAGTAAGAAGGTGATACTTGAGTTGAAGCTTGCATGAGCAGAATGAGCCCTGTGATGAGGCAGAATATCCCAAGGAGGAACTAGCAAGTACAAAGGCTCTAGGATAGTAATGAATAAATCTGGCATATTCAAGAAACAGATGGAAGGTCAGTGTGCTGAAGGATAGTAAATGAGGACGAATAGTATTAGATGACAGGGAAGCAGGCCAGGGGTAAGACCTCGTAGATGATGGCATGAAGTTTGGATTTTCCTTTTAGACCAATGGAAACCCCTTGGGGGACTACAAAATGAAGTGAAAAAGACCTGATATGCATTTTTAAAAGGTCACTTTCACTGCTGTATTAAAAATAAAGTGTAAGAGAACATGACTAAATGAATGTTTGTCACTGTTTATTCATTTACTCAGGTATTCAAAAACATTGTTTGAATGTCTAATTGTGCCAGGCGCTGGGAAATCATGGTGAACAAAAGATCATTCCTTCCCTCATGAAGCTTACAAGACTGCTGGAGAGACAGAAGACTACACTGGCTCTTATAAAGAGCTAAAATTTGTGCAAGGAGTAATCTCCAAGTACTACAGGGACTCAGAAGGAAGCATTCATTCATTCATTTAGTAAATATTTACATGTCAAATTCTTTGGATATAATGGTGACTAAACAGACAAGGCACATACCCCCATGGAGTAGAGGAGACAGACATTAATTAAACATTCTCACAGCCCTTTATTACCCATTGTGATAGGAGCTATAAAAGACAAATAGGCCAGTGCATACCTGTAAGTGGTTGCCTGGGAAGCTGCGGCAGAGACCAGAGATTGCGGCTCGAGTCCCACTTGGGGCAACACAGCGAGACCTAATTCCAAAAAAATAGTTGGGCATGGTGGCACGCACCTGTAGTCCCAGCTACCTGGGAAGCTGAGGCTGGGGATTGCTTGAGTCCATGGTACCCCAGGCAACGTGAGCCTGCAGTTCCACAGGCAAAAATAGCAAGACCTAGTCTCAAAACAAACAAATAAATAAAATAAAATAAAAGACAAATAACATAAGAATGTACCACAGGGGACCTGGGAGGACACAGGGGGCCTGAAGGATGTGAAATAGGTAGGTAAGAACTTAAGTAGACTTTAAAAAAGGATGGCGGGGAGGAGAGAAAGTGTGCTGTGGCCCTCTGTGCTCCAGTTCTGGCTCTGTGGTTCAGGACTCAGATGTCAGAAATCATCTGAGTCATGAAGGTTGAGTAGGAATTAGTCAAGAAAAGGGGTGTCAGAAAGGAAGGAAAGGCAATTTGAGAGCAAGGAAACAACCTGTGCAAAGGCTTGAAGGCAAAGTACATAGCAGATTCTGGGGAAAAGCAAAGTGTGCAATGTGACTGAACTGTGGAGCAGAAAGGAAGCAAGATCATAGAGAATAGGATCAGAACCATGCCATGCTAATACAGTCTTCTGGACTTCACTCTGACAGCAGTAGGATGTTCCTCAAGAGGAGTGAACAGGCCAGATGGAATTCTAGAAACCTTTTGAACACATTGGAAACTTCTCTGAGGCCAGACACGGTGGCTCATGCCTGTAAGTTTCAGCCTATGAAGTGGCCGGGGCTAGGGATCGCCGTTCGAGTCCCGCCAGGGGCCCGTCGCGAGACCTAGTTCCAAAAAAATAGCTGGGTGTGGTGGCGCGCGTCTGTAATCACAGCTACCTGGGAAGCTGAGGCTGGGAGAGCCTGCATTCCACGGGCAAAAATAGCGAGACCTAGTCTCAAAAAAAACCAAAAAACAAAAAACAAAGAAACTTCTCTGGGCTGATCCCCTATGCCACACTTCATGTAGCAAGGTAGATCCTGCAAAAAACGGGTACTATACCTTCAGTGAAATCCCTTCTGGAATTTTCTGGGCTGCACAAGGACCAGATGAACAAATACTGACTACCCTATTGCTGCCTCTCCCCACCTTTCACAGCCCTGGACAAGCAGAGCTATGGACAAACTATGGACAAGCAGGAGTCATGCATGAGGCAGGCATCTACCCATCATGCTGAGCAGTAAGCCATCAGCACTTCTAGCACTGGCCACACCAAGAAGCTCAATTTCCTCTATCGGGCCATACTGGAGTGCACAGTGCCAGGTCCCTCTACGTCTTAAGGGCTTTATGCTTTCAATTTGTCAAAGGTGAGATTAATCATTTGTCTTCAGCATTTTGCTCTCCCCTTGAACTTTTAGCTAAATGACTTACTCTCTGGTCCAGACCTTTTTATGTGGTTGTGGCAAAATCTTCTAGCTCTCTGAGCTGCAAACTTAAAAGTTTGGGAGATGGGGAAGTGTCCTGTATTACCACTGAGGCTGAGGTCCAGAAGATAGGGTGCAATTTCAAAAATGTGGTATAGGCAGGTCCTCTGTAGTTCAAATGACTTCTCATTATTACAGGATGAAATATAAATTATTTAGCCTGGCCCACGGTACTCTTTGGTCTCTCTTTTCCACCAGCCATCCCCCTGCTTGCTGGGCATGTCACCAGATCTCTCTGTGGTAACTTTTTATCACTCATGTCTCAACTCAGAAGTCACTCCTCTTTGACCAGTTAATCTAAGGGGAATGTATAGTCACTTTATGCCATCATCCCATTATACTTTATTCATAGCACAGTCACCCCAAAATTATTGTTTGTTTGTCTACGTGATTATTGTTGGTCTTCTTCCTCTGTGATGTGACCTAACAGCTTGGACCTTGTCTGATTTGTTCACTGTTTTATCCCTAGTACCTAGAATAGATAGGGCACATAATAGGATGAATGGTCTTGGCCTATCTTTACAACCTCATCCCACTCTATTTCTACATTCTTTCCCTAAGCTTTGGAGGGATGGAGGACTATAGAGGTCTTCAGATATACCTGGCAAGTTAAAGCCCTTAATTCCTTGAACTGAGATGACTTTTCTTCTCTTCTATATCCTTACCTCCCACCCACACACTCACTTATTCTCCCTTTTCTTCCAGATTCTGAAATCCTCCCAGATATTCAAGCCTGGTGTACGCCTCTGTCAAAGCTCATCTCACTATATTGCAATGGTATATTTACCTGTCATCTAGCCCAATTCCTATGTTTGTGAGCTCTTACAGGAATGTATCTATTCACCTCCTTAATTCCAGCACACAACACAGGTGGTACTTCACTAATGTTTGTTAACTGATTGGATAGAAAAATGGTCTGGACAAAAATGGATTAGCAAACTATGGTATATTTATGACAGTGGGAGAAGAAGCTATCATAACTCTAGACATATAACAGAGAGACAGTAGCCTCCTATAGGACAAATCAGGAAATAACTCCATATTTAATTTTGATAAGAGCAAAAGGGAAGGCCAGGCATATGTCTGTAAGGCGCATGTCTGTAAGCTTCAGCCTATGAAGCGGCCGGGGCTAGGGATCACGGTTTGAGTCCCACCTGGGGCACGTAGCAAGACCTAGTTCCAAAAAAATAGCTGGGCGTGGTGGTGCGCGCCTGTAATCCCAGCTACCTGGGAAGCTGAGGCTGGGGATTGCTTGAGTCTGTGGTACCCCAGGCAATGAGAGCCTGAGGTACCATGGGCAAAAATAGCAAGACCTAGTCTCAAAAAAAAAAAAGTGCATTTGAATACTCATCAGGTCTGAAAGAGTCAAGGCCTCATTTCAGAGATGCCTTCTAGGAGAGCAAGGCACCCTTCCCCTCCCCGTGGGAGAGGAGAGGAAGGCCAAAGACAGGAGACATCTGTCCCACACCAAAGGTGCAAACTAAGGCAGAGGAGATGATCTACAATGGCCATTCACAGATGCCTATATCCACAGAGAAACTTCTTCACCAACACTGACTGAGACCCCCTAAACCTGACACCAGAATCATAAGGTAAAGCAGCAAAACAGCAGAGAAGGGATTGGAGAAGACAGCCTGCAATGAGAAAACTTGGACAGATCACAAATCAATATAGACTGGCCGCCCAATGCAAGGTTAACACGGAAAACCTACCAGCACACTTCGCCTGGTTCCAAGAACACGGTCCCTCACCCAATGAAAGGACACTGCCACAGGAAAGAAAGAGACTAATAGACTTAACACAGACTAGCAAACAACAAGGAGAGGGGTTTGAATGAACAGAGGGGGCACCAGAAGGGGGGAGGTATCCCAAAAACCATTTACTGAGGTTGTGATTTAAAGAATAAAAATAAATAAATAATTTTTTTTAATGTGCCAATGAAAGAAGTTGGGCTTCCACTCCTCCAGGTACATCCTCAAACTTTATCCCACTGGGGGGAGAAGGAAAATAAGCTTCCTACAGTCGATGAGGTTCAAAGCAGTCCAGCAGCCTGCCTGAGGAGATAACAGGAATGACTTGTTTTATGGCTAGGCCTTCATTCTACAGTTTGGGAACTCTTAATGTGCTCATCCAAGCTCAAGTTGGTAAGCTCCTAGAAGTCTGAGTAATTATTATTGTCTAAAATACAGAACAGCAGAATGTATAATTAGGTGCTTTTAATAAAGTCCTTTTGGATGATGTTGCTGATGCTGCTGCTGAAGATGACGGCATTTTTGACAATGATGATGATTAAGATTTTGTCCTTGAAGACCAAAGCCAAGAGGAGACTCTTATCTTAGCTTGAAGACAGAGCCAGCACTAGAGGCAAAGGGCTGATCAAGACACAGCATTGCCTAGCAATTGATCTGAACTCTTTAGTCCAGCTACCTCTGACTTCCTCAGGCCTCCACTTCTTACTGACTGTGTGGCCTCACCAAGTCTCAACTTCCCCATCCATAAAGGAGAAATTATTACTTGACTCAGGGATATTGGGAGACTTTTTTGAATTAATCACATTAGCTCATCATCACAGAACTTAGATTACAGTAAATGTTTCATGGCAACACTAGCAACTTCTTACAACCTTTCTGAAAGGCAATGTTCTAGGCACTTTGTGGATATTCACTTATTGATGCAATGTGCTCTAAGGTGGGTTTTAGCATTATCATCCCTATTTTATAGATAAAGAAACTAAGGCAAGAATGAGTTAAATTTATCCTGCTGGGCACGGTGGCACATGCCTGTAATCCCAGCTACTTGGAAGGCTGAGGCTAGGAATCACTTGAGTCTGTGGGGGCAAGACTACCCCAGGCAAGATAGTGAGACCTTGTCTCTTAAAAGAAAATTCTCCTTAGTTACAAACTAGAAAGTACCAGAGCTGGGTATTATTGAACCCAGGCAGTCTAAATCCAGAAATCATGCCACTGTGGTGGCCATGGATATGTATTGCCCCAATTTCCTCTGGAAGAACTGTATAACGAGCAGAGATGACTGACCTTGGGATCTGTCACAGTATCTCCAACAAGGTCAGGGCTCCTCTAGGTCACTTTTGGTCGCTGGCCAAACACAGCCATGATACTAGTATTGTACCACTCCTGCCCAACATCAGTCAGACTCCTCTGACTAGCAACATTTGCTTATGGTAATAAATACATAGCATAAAATTTACCATTTTAGCCATCTTAAAGTGTGTAGTTCAGTACCTTTACTCACTTCCATTCATCATCAAACCTTTTTCATCTTCCCAAGCTGAAACTCCCCATTCTCTCTCCATTTCTCATGCCTTCGCCAGCACCTGACAAGCACCATTCTACCTTGTCTCTGTGACTCTGATCACTCAAGGTATCTACTAGCAGTGTAGTCATATAATATGTCCTTTTGCGATTGGCTTATTCACTTAGATAATATCCTCATGGTTCATCCATGCAGCCTATGTCAGAATGTCCTGCCTTTTTAAGGTTGATAACACTGCATGGTATGTACACACTGCATCTTGTTTTTCCCCTCCTCTGATGGGTAAGCTTTACTCCAGGGCTCTCAGTCACCCTGACTCAGACTTTTTCAAAACTGTATTTCAGTGTGAAGTTCCTTCTTACCCACTTCTCATGTACTGATCCTCTCCTTTTACAGACTGGGAAACTTGCATCACAGCCAGAAGTCTCTCACCATCTTTTCCAGCTCCCTCTCTTTATCCTTCACAGATGCACCCCCATTCATCTCTTACAGGTCTAATCTTATCTTGGTTGGTTCTCAAAGGACCATATTGACACAACAGCCTCCTTTTGTTCACTCCCCACCTCTCCTGACCTCCCACAACAGCCTCTTAATTGTCATTATAATTATTTCCTGTGAAGGAGAAGAGACATTTAATGCAAATTTGTGAAAATATTTGAGGACAGTTATGTAACATAATTGTGCATGGTATATATTTTTAACTTTTTTTGATCTATATTTTATTATAGAAAAGTTAGGAAACACACACAAAAGAAGAAAATCAAATTAACTTCTTATTTTACTACCTCAGATTGTTTTCAACCATTACTATCATTTTTCTCATTCTTGGGTAGCTCCCCTAGATGTTTATATATGCAATATCAATTCTTTTTATGGAAACTGGTTTTACTTATAGGATGAATTAAACAGAAATGATTCTTGATTCTATAAAATGACTTGGTTTAGGAATGCATTTATTCATCTATTCATTGACTGCATATTTATTGAACAGTTACCATGTGTCAGGTTCTGTTTTGTCTACAAAAAGTGTAGTGGAGACCATCTCCAGGCAATGACAGTGCATTTTGCTATGTGAATTCAGAGCATGACTGACCCGTCCAGCCTGGTTTCTTGAAGAAAGTAGTGACTGAGTTAAGACCTGAAAATGCCAGAGTTAGCCAGTAAAGGAGAGGAAATTTTAAGAATCATTACAGAGTTATAAGGTACACAAAGAAGGCCACATGAAACAGGTTTTGTTAGCTAAAGAACATATGCTTTGCCAAAAATGATTAATCACTGTGGGGTGTGTGTGTGTGTGTGTGTGTGTGTGTGTGTGTGTGTGTAATATGTATATGTACACCAGTGAGACTGAGAGGGTAATAAACGTTTATCTAGTCAAGGAATCTTGGGTAGAAGCCCCCCAATGGAGAAAGCACATACCCAAGCAACCACCAGAGATAAGAAGCTAACTGATCTTCATTCTAGATTGGGAGCTAGCTGGTCCTCAACTAACTGAAGTCTCAACCTTCAACTGGAAATACTGACCAGACTTCGAGCCCTACAGATATATCCTAGAAGACTTTTGGCTATAACTGGTACCCATGACATCAACATTTCTTAGCCTAAAGAGACCTCAGACAATAGGAAAACACTCTGAATGATTCTGTCATCATCCCAATCATCTCTTCTTAGGAGGACCATTGATTCAACATGAAGTTTGGAGATCAGGGTTTTGAAAATGATAAAAACAAAACAAAACAAAAAACCCCAGGCTTTTCCTGAGTAGATCTGTGATTTATCCACAACAGCACTGCCCATCACAGAATTTACAAGAGAAGGCTGTAAATTGGCAAAAAGTAAGTATTGTTCAAATATTATTTGGATTAACTTTTTCTTTTGATTGGCAGTAGCTGACATCTTATTTTTTGCATCTTGTAATTTTTGTTGGCCAAGTTCTATTTTAGCATGTGGTTATAAATAAAATTATTCAATGAGATAATATCAAAAGGGCTCAAAGTATGCTGACAGGCACCATCATCTCATTAAATGTGAATATCTTTACAATGTAAGTTGGCTTTTCTGAAGGGAAAAAAAAAAGCGGTAGACAACCACGGTGTAGTATTTTTAGGTACGTAGGTGAGGCAGGCACCCACACATGCCACCACATCCCTGTGAACAGTATAGGCAGTGATTTGCTTCTCTTGGGTTGGGAGAGGGTGGGACTGAGATGACCTGGCAGTGCTTCTTCAGTGTTTCCTTCCTTGAGAATCAGAAGCCCCCCACTCCCAATTTCAAGTTCAATGCTCCCAGCAAGCAGTGTGGGGACTCAAAGCCATCTCTGTGGTCAGTGAAGCCTTGGTGCCAAGACGGACAAGAAAAGCCCAGGCCTGTTAGATGGACCCCCTTAAGACAGGCAATTCAAAACCAGTGCTGACCAGGGGTCTGCATGTCCTGTCCATGGAAGAAATGTTACCACCTCCCATAGAGACAGGCCTGGGTGGGGCTTGTCACTGGTGGGTGAACACCCACTAGCCTTCTCAGCCAATTTGGCACTCAGGGTAAAAATAACACCAGCCGCATCATTTTCCAAAATTAAGGGTGATGCTATAGCAAATGTATGCAGATGTATACAGACACAGATGGGAACAAGTGTATTTAATTGTAAATGAGTCAGAACGGAGCAAATGAGATTTCCCTTATATTTGGGTTCCAAAAATTACAGAGAAAATGTGCCTAAGGGAGAAACAAACCAAACACATGTGCGTGGATGCACACACACACACACAAACACACACCCCAAAATGGGGGTGAGGTAGAGTCAGAAGCCACATGGGAGGGATCTTTTGCCATCCAGAAGACTTGAGTGGCTTTGGTGTCCTTTGGGGGTTATGAAAGAGGCTCATCCCACAGGCCCTAAAGTGGCCAAGGTGATAATGGGGTGGAAATAGGAACCGAGGGGCAGGACTCAATACTCTTTTACCAGAAAAGTGGGGAAATGAAGGGAGGGCCATAATGGGACCCTCTGCAAGGATGGAGCCACAGTTCAGCTTTTGTGTCCTCAGAGAACTCAGCTGAGACAGAGAAAAAGAGAGGGAGAAAAAAGTCTCTGCCGAGCTTTGGGGGGAGGGTCGTGGGGGGCATGGCAACAGACAGAATATTCTTATTTGGAAAGCAGTATTTCCCCTCAACAACTCTAAAAAATGGCACCTAGTAGAGTGCTTGGCTCCTGGTGGATAATCAGCAAATGCTAGGAGGAAAAGAAAGAGGAAGGATGGAGGAAAGACTATGTCATACAGTAAGTCCTCTCATTCTGTGAACTGAAGTATTGCCAGAATGAACCGAGGAAACAAAAAGGCAGGTTGGCTAAAAAAAAGGGACTTGCCTCAAAAGACACCAGTGTGCTCTGCCTGGGACTCAAGAGGGCAAGAGGGATGGGTGGGAAGTGAGACACTGAGGATTCTGCCAGGCCTCCCAGGATTCTTTCATAGGTAGCAGCCTGAAATTCATAGCTACCCCTATGCCTGAACAATTATAATTTGCTTCTCAAGAATAGAAAAATGTTGGTTTCACCACAGCAGGTGAGCTATTCCTAGGGGCAGCAACTTGACATGCAAATCAGGAAGCTTTGTGCATCTGGGCAACCTCATTGCTCAATACCTTGTCGGCATCTAATAAATGCCTGCAAGTAGATGGATGTATGGATGAATGCATGCATGATTGAATGAGAACAAGGACACTTTCTGTCACCCCATCCCCCCACACACACACAAAAAAAAACAAACCCAACTCCTCTGATTTGAACCCTCTGCCTCTCCCTCCCCAGGCTTGTTTTTTTTTCCCCCTCTAGGCTTGTTACTGATCCTTCTCTGCCTCCCATGTTGAGAAGCAGCAAATACAGCCTTTTGCCTTGGGTCTAGCTACCCAGAAGTGGGTTCCAGGAAGCACTACAGCTCCTCTTGAGGAAAGAGAGAGGGGAGCTTTCATCTCCAGCCAAGTCAGTTTTTTTTACCCATCACATTTCCAGTCCCTGCCACTGTCATGTCTCCCCAGAAAGCCCAGGGACCTAGGGAGGCCCTACTGACTTTGGACTCCAGCCCTCTCCCTCACTCTTCTCCTCCCACTCTTGCCCCTGCCCCACTCCCAAGATTCCAACCAAAAAGAAAGCTGATGCTCTGTGCCTGGTGGGATGTAGATCAGCTTCAGGGAGGGGTCCTCGTACCCAGAGTGCACATACCCAGGAGAGCATAGGCAGATCCTCTGAGCCACCCCTCTGGGCACCCACACCGGCAGTTGCCAGTGGATACAGAAACAAAATACAGTCAAAAATGAAGAAACGCTGCCCAGCATCACCCCGCACAGCTGTGCACTGTCAGAATTGTTGCTGCAGTTCAGTCTGCCACATGCCAGCCTGGAGGAAGGATTGACTTTAACTGAAATAATCAAGGAGAGCTGAAAATCCAGTTACCAGCAAAGTGCTTCCTATAAAGCTCAGTGCCCAAGCTCTGGCCCCTTTTTACCACCCACCTCCCTTCACACCACCCTTTGCCTTCTGGGTCTAACTCTATTCCAGACTCTAGTTTCTAACCCCTCCTTGTTCCTTCTCCCTCTTGTTTTTTCCCTCTTCCTCTCTTTCTTCCTCCTCCCCTCTTACTCCTCACCTGTTCTATTTGTTCAATGTGTTAATCTGAAAAAGCTCTTTCAGATACATTGGTCATCAGAACATGCGTTCAATGGAATATGTGACACAGGATGGGGGTGGGGTGGGGTAGGAGTAGGGTGGGGGCTGTGGCATATGCCAACCTAGGCAAGCAGAAGGCTGTGGAAAAATGGGAAGATGGGACAGAGACAGGTAAAATGACGAGAAACTTCAGACACAGGGCTTTGGGAAAGCAACCTGTCTTTCATCTCCTCTGAGCAAGACCTAAAGACATGGATGCTTGGGTTTTTGTGAGATGCCTGTCTTGATTGGGGTTCCCCCACAAATAGATCCTGAAATAGGAATTCAAATTAAAGTGGTTAATTTGGAAGGTGGTTCCAGGAAACATTGGTAGGGGAGTGATAAATAGACACAGAAGGGAAGGAAGTGACCAACAGGTGTGGTAACTGGTAACAGGTGGAAGTCTGAAAAACAATGGCCAAGGTGCCTTAAGATTACTCCACCCAGGGGTGGAGAACCCCCCCCCCCCCGTTATTGGTGGAAAGCTACTTCCAGAGCTGAATCAGTTACTCTCTTTCACTGTGCAGAGGCCAGTGTATTCTTATAGCCAGAACAAATGAGAACTGAGGAGACGATTGGGGCATAGTAATCTCTGCTACAGACCAGTGTGATGTTCTAGTCAACATTCTTTTACCTGAGCCATTGGAGTTGAGTTTCTATCCCTTAAGATTAAACAGCCCATCATAAAGATATACCCTGTTTCTAGTCAACATTCTTTTACCTGAGCCATTGGAGTTGAGTTTCTATCCCTTAAGATTAAACAGCCCATCATAAAGATATACCCTGTTTCCCCATCACTCCTAGTAGTTAGACAAGCAGTACAGGGCTCCCTGTGCTCCTTCCCTCCTTTTTCTTGCCACTGTGGCCTTAAAACATACCCTTTCCCATTTCAAAAAGTCTGCATCTCCATTTTACATCTTCTTTTGTCCTGTACTTAGAGTATATTTTCCTTCTGTCCGAGCTTTTACACAGACACATACACACATGCAGCAACTCTGATTCTATTGGTCACCCTACAGTGATGAGCAGTGATGAAAAGAGCATGTTCCAGGCAGTGGATGAAGCCTGAGTCTGCACATAAACTGGGATCTAGAGTGCCCCATTCAAGAACCACACCCCCCTCCCCCAGCCCATGGTACAAAGTCTATTCAATACCTTAACCCAGTTTACATATATACATATATTTTTTTTTTTTGAGACTAGGTCTCGCTATTTTTGCCCGTGGAACCACAGGCTCACGTTGCCCCAGGGTACACAGACTGAAGCAATCCCCAGCCTCAGCTTCCCAAGTAGCTGGGATTGCAGGCACGCACCACCACACCCAGCTATTTTTTGGGGACTAGTTCTCGCTATGTTCCCCCGGTGGGACTCGAACTGTGATCCCTAGCCCCGGCCATGGCTTCCTAGGCTGCCATTTACAGGCATGCACCACCATGCCCGGCCCTACCTATATATTTTTTAAGCCTAACCTACTTGCTGTCTTTTCCTTTAATCAATAAACATCTATAGAGGACTTGATTGGGTAGCAAGCATAGGCTGGGCACCAGGGAGGAGCAATGGGTAAGACAGAGATGGTTACACACTTCCTGTTCTCACTGAGTTTACGGTCCAATAGGGATACAGAAGAGAAAGATGGGGCTAGAGATCAGAAGAAGGCTGCCCTTCTCTGAACCAGTAAACATTCAGTGTAAGAGTCCAGAGCAACCCCTGCTATCCAGGTCTCTGTGTCCCCATCCATTTGTATCCAGCTTCCAATAGGTCCTGTCTCCGGGTTTTCACACCTGGTGTAGATCCTTCCCACACAGTGCCAGCTAGAGTCAGTTTATGTGACCAATAGAACATGGCAGAAGTCATGGCATGTCACCTCTGAGATTAGGTGATAAAAGATACTGCAGCTTTTGCTTGGGATCTCCCTCAGATCATTTGCTCTGGGATTCAGTGGTCCTATCATAAGTATCGCTATAGAGAAATGGAAACTTCCAGCAAACAGCCAAGTCAGTGACTCATCTTAGAAGCATCTCCTCCAGTTCCAGGAGGCCTTCAGCTGACTGCAGCCCTGGCAATGTATATATATATATATATATATATATATATATATATACTTTTTTTTTTTTTTAGACTAGATCTAGTTATTTTTGCCTGTGGAACCACAGGCTCACGTTGCCCAGGGTACCAAAGACTCAAGCAATCCCCAGCCTCAGCTTCCCAGGTAGCTGGGATTATAGGTGCACGCCACCATGCCCAGTTATTTTTTTTGGAACTAGGTCTCGCTACGTTGCCCCGGGTGGGACTCGAACCGCGATCCCCGGTTCCTGTTGCGGCTTCTTAGGCTGCCGCTTTCAGGTACATGCCACCGTGCCCGGCAGCCCTGGCAATGAAATAGTCTGTGAGAGGCTGGGCACGATGGCTCGTGCCTGTAAGCTTCAGCCTATGAAGCGGCTGGGGCTAGGGATCCCGGTTCGAGTCCCCCTCGGGGCAACATAGTGAGACCTAGTCCCAAAAAAATAGCTGGGCATGGTGGCATGCACCTATAATCCCACCTACCTGGGAAGCTGAGGCTAGGGATTGCTTGAGACCGTGGTACCCCGGGCAACATGAGCCTGCAGTTCCATGGGCAAAAATAGCGAGACCCAGTCTCAAAAAAACCCAAAAACAAAACAAAGTAGTCTGTGAGAGGCTGAGCCAGAACCACCTCCCTAAGTTGCTTCCCAATTTCTGACCCCAGAAATTGTTTCTTTTTTTTTGTTTGTTTTCTGTTTTGAGACTAGTCTTGCTATTTTTTTTGCCTGTGGAACCGCAGGCTCTCGTTGCCCGGGGTACCACAGACTCAAGCAATCCCCAGCCTCAGCTTCCCAGGTAGCTGGGATGACAGGCGCACGCCACCACGCACAGCTATTTTTTTGGAACTAGGTCTCGCTACAGGTCCCAGGCGGGACTCGAACCGCGATCCCTAGCCCTGGCCGCTTCATAGGCTGAAGCTTACAAGCACTAGCCACCGTGCCCGGCCTTGGTTTGCTATTGTTTTAAGCTACCATATTTCGGAGACAATTTGTTACCTAGCAAGAGATAATCAATGTACCACTTTTCACCCAATCACTTTTCCCTTAATAGTCAGGGCCTTTCTGTTTGTCCCATACAGTTCTGGTCTCCCACCTGCTCACCAGAATCTTTTTCCTTTTCTTTCTTTCCTTCACCATATCTCTTGGTGGGCTGAACAGAAAGCATTATGGCTTTTAAAGTCTCCCACCTGGAGCAGCTCTTCTGCCCACCTGTGACTGTGCAGATGTTTCTCTTTCACCAAACTTCTCTCTTTGCAAAGCTGCAGAGGCAGCTCTCCTCCTGAGCCTGCCTGTCTAGGATTATGCAGGCCTTTCAACATACCTGTCCCTTTTGGGGGCAGCTCTTGCTGGCCATTTGTGTCTATGCAAATGTCCTTTACTCTTCTTTCCATTTTTATGATAAATCTGTCATTTTTTTTTATTTGAAACGAGGTCTCGCTATTTTTTCCCAGGGAACTGCAGGCTCACATTGCCCAGGGTACCAAGGACGCAAGCGATCCCCAGCCTCAGCTTCCCAGGTAGCTGAGATTACAGGTGTGCGCTACCACACCCACCTATTTTTTGAGACACACTATGTTGCTCCAGGCAGGTCTTGAGTCTTGAACCTGCGGCTTCAAGCAATTCCTAGTCTCAGCTGTGCTCTGTTGCTGCGCTTAATGGCACACGCCACCGTGCCCAACCTAAATCTGTCATTTTGAGTATTAAAAATAAATATAAATAAAGTCTCCAACTTGGCTAAATTATTATACACTATAGTTTTCCCCCTTAATTTATGCTCCTTTATACAATTCAAAGGAGGAAAAAAGCTATAAGTTCTAGATTCATTCACCTCATCACTGTAGAGTGCTTTGTGAGAGAGGTCTCTCTCTTAAAGCTTTTATTCTCCCTGTGAACCAAAGAAGCAACCTTGCCAAGCGCAAATGGAACATGGAGCATGTGAAAAGTTTGAAATTGGGTTTTACATCTGTAATTTCTGTTCTCTGGGCTCCATACAGGCAACTTCCTTGCCTTCCTCTTGTTCTGAGTCTCCATCTCATTAGACAGCTCCTCCCATTAGAGATAAACAAATCCTTCTAGGGTGGTTCCTTAGAAAGCATGAGGGACAGACCTACTCAAACAGAATGAATTTAAAGGTATAGCACAGGCCGTCGGCATTCTTAGAATGGAATCATAGGGCTGGATTCTCTATCAACAAAGAATTCAAGCTCTGAACTTTTGGTTTTCTCCTTTTTGTTTTAACTTTCTGTGTTGAGAAGTTGCTCTGAAAATTCCCATGGGACATTAAACCATCTACCTGCTCTGGAAAGCACTTTAAGATTTGGCATTGAAGGTGCTTTTTTCCAGGCTTTGTGATAGTCTAGAATGATAGGTGAGAGACCATTTTAGTTATTATGGCAACTATGGTTGTGTTCCTCTCCTCTGCAAATGAGTGCACACTTCTGCAAAATCCTCTCTCTTTCCTCAAAAGAAGCAAAGCCTAAAGGAGAGATGTTAGCAACATAGGTAAATCTAGAATTCTATTTATTGAGTCCTCCTATGTTACACAATGAAGATTGGTATTTCATTCCTCATAGGAACCATGTGAGAATTCATGGAAGCTTGGCCAGGCATGGTGGTATATGCCTATAATCCAAGCACTGGGAGGCAAGAGACCTGAGATCGCTTGAGTTTGCAGGTTCGAAACTACCTCAGGCAACATAGGGAGACCTAGTCTTTTTTAAAAAAAATAATTCATGGAAGCTTGAAAACATGACTTCAAACTTCTCTCACTGGGAGGGGGGATCTATTCTCTGTTCTCTCCCCTTGGATCTGGGCAGGCTGGTGACTTCTTTGTATTCTGGTGAAAATAATGCTTCATGACTGACTCCTGAAGCCATATCATAAAAATCCATGAAGTCCCTACCAAGTTGGCCAACATACTCACTTTTGGAATCTGGAGTTCCTGTGTGTAAAGTTGCTAGGCCACCATGGTGTGAGGAAGGCCAAGCTATGTCATGAGGCCCTGGAGAGATGCCCTGCTTAAGCATCTCAACAGAGTTCAATTTCGAGTCATCCCAGCTGAAGAACCAAAGCTCATGAAGCAGAAACTATTCATCTCATAGAACCTTGTCCAAAATACTGATCCTCAGCATGACTATCTTTTTACAGTACTAAGTCTGGGGTTGTTTGTTTAGATGACCATAACAGTGTTCTTATTTTTGTTGTACAGATGTGGAAACTGAAACCTGGAGAAATGAAGCTTAAAGGCTGGTAAATGGCAGAAGGACCACTTGAACTCAGGTCTCTTTGACTATAAAATCCATTGTGTCAAGGACCCAGTCTGGGGTGGGATCATAAGACTTTATGGGCTGTGAGGCTGAGAGAATGATATGGTTATTCTCTCCTCAATTGAACCACACACCGTGCTGCACTCACCGTCCCACTTCAGGGCAGACATGGCCACATATTTCAACTCCAGCTGATATTTGGCAAAGACTAAATCAGACTATTGTCTCATGCTGAGCGTTGGAGCAGGATTTCTGGGTCTGGGTCTAAAGGTTTCATCTCTGGTAGATCAGACCTGTACACTGGTGCCAGAATGACACCAGACAGATCCTGAATCCAGGGAGAAGTTTGAGCTCAGTCTCTCTTAGGACAGATCAAAAGCCCTTAGAAGATTCACCTATAAACAAAGCTGAGTTCACTTGTTTTTTTTTTGTTGTTGTTGGTTTTTTTTTTTTTTCTTTTTTTTGAGACTAGGTCCGCTATTTTTGCCCATGGAATGGCAGGCTCTCGTTGGCAGGCTACAGACTCAAGCAATTCCCAGCCTCAGCTTCCCAGGTAGCTGGGATTATAGGCACATGCCACCACGCCCAGCTATTTTTTTGGAACTAGGTCTCACTATGGGCCCCAGGTGGGACTCGAACCGCGATCCCTAGCTCCGGCCACTTCATAGGCTGAAGCTTACAGGCATGAGCCACCATGCCCGACCAAGCTGAGTCCACGGTGAGGTGGACTATGAGGTGGGTTTGGCCCCTTTGTCCCCTGTGGAAGAGGATATGGGGCTTGCTTTCTCCTCTCTCCTGTTTACAATGGTGCTGAAGGTTTCATTTCATTACTTTTATAAAGTCTCTAGAGGGTGTCAGGTGTCAGATACTATAATAAGTGTGAAATTTTACTGCTTTTTCATCAGGCAAAAAATCTAGCCTGAGATTAAGGTGCAGGGAATCTGCTTGTAAAATGCAGGAACCCTATTGTCAACTTCAAAAAAAATTGCAACTGAAGCACAACCAGGCACTGAATTATCACTGCAAGTCCTCCCAGGAGCTCTCACTCTCCAGCAAGGAACCAGCAAGAACAAAATGAGGAAGGGGGCCAGATGGGAGCCACAGTCCTGTTACTTTTTTTTCCTCCAGAATGTACCATTCTCCCTATCGAGGCTCACCCCTCCCCCCTGCCCAAACCTTCTTCAGCAGTGTCCTTGACACATCCTCTCAGCCCCATCTCCCTGCACAAGAATTTTTGGGGGGTGCACAGACCAAGTTTTCCAAAGGTACAGCACTGGTCATTAACCTTTAAAGAGCAAAATGCCAGTAGTGCTGTGTTATGGGGAGTACGCCTATTTACAGCTGCTTTTTCAGATCACAAGGTACAAGGCAAAGAGAATTTTGCTTTAATAAAAGCAGATACTTAGAATTAACGCAGGGGAGAAAAGGCCATGAAAGGATCTGAGCAAACCATGGACAACCAGGTCAAAAGGAGATGCTGGGTAGCATGCTGTGAGAGGGTTCTGAGGTCAAACCCACTGGTAACAGCTTTACCAATTCCGCAGGGAAGGAAATTCTGCGCTTACTGAGTTTTCCTAGGTGTCATGTGCCAAGGTATTGTACATAAATTTATTCATTATTGCAAACTTGTGACCGGGCATGATGGTGCATGCCCGAAAGCAGCAGCCTAGGAAGCCATGGCCGGGGCCAGGGATCACAGTTTGAGTCCCGCTCGGGGCAACATAGTGAAACCTAGTTCCAAAAAATATAGCTGAGCGTGGTGGTGCATGCCTGTAATCCCAGCTACCTGGGAAGCTGAAGTTGGGGATTGCTTGAGTCCGTTGTACCACAGGCAACGTGAGCCTGAGGTTCCACGGACAAAAACAGCAAGACCTAGTCTCAAAAAAAAAAAAAAGTCAAACTTGTGAGGTCAATTTTATGAATGACTAGACCAAGCTCAGAATGAAGTAATTAATTAACTAAAGCAAATTGTTCCAAAGATATGGCTAGTTTAAGAGGGACCTGGTATTCAAATCTAGATTTACTCACTCCTCGTTCTTCATTTTACCTGTTACTTGTATCTTTATTATCCTTGCCTTGGCACAGATATCCCAGGGTGAACCCCCTACTCGCATAATGAAAAGATAAAAGATTAAGTTATTCCTAACATGTTTGTAGGATGATCTGAATGACCCTTTGAAAAGGTTCCAGAAGAAATTCTGAAAGTTGACTGTTATAATCAATCTGGGATTTATGCCACAAAGCACCTATCTTTTGTAATTGCCTTCTAATTCGCCTATCCTCCCCAGCCAAACTTAAACATTAGTCTACATGCTTTTCAATTATCTACATACTTCATTAAATTCATTTAAAGATGACTCCAAATACCCATGTTTTGGTTTTATTTTATTTTATTTTATTAAGACTAGGTCTCACTATTTTTGCCCATGGAACCGCAGGTTCACATTGCCCAGGGTACCACGGACTCAAACAATCCCCAGCCTCAGCTTCCCAGGTAGCTGGGATTACAGGCATGCGCCACCATGCCCAGCTATTTTTTGGGACTAGGTCTCGCTGCATTGCCCCGAGTGGGACTCGAACTGCAATCCCTAGCCCCAGCTGCTTCATAGGCTGAAGCTTACAGGCACAAGCCACCGTGCCCGGCCAAATACCCATCTTTTGAAGCCTGCAGAACAGAGGTCCAGTAAATTTGCCCATCATCACAAAGCTCACTTCAGCCACAGAGACCACCTCTGACACCCTGTAATGCAACCATCCTGTTCGTGATGCCAATGTTAGTGCAAGCATATCAAATCTGGGTAAGTTCTTTATTGGTTCCAGCAGTTACACAGACATACCAGGCAAGGTAGAGCCAGGGCCAGGTCTGGGGGAATGAAGCAGAGGTGGGAAAGGACAGGGAGGTAGATGGGCCCCCCAGGAATCTTCCTTCTTTCTCTGATGACTCTCTCACTCTCTCTGACATTCTCTTATCCTCTCTCACCCTGTGCTGACACCACCCTTTTATCTTTTTCTCCCAGGCCTAGATGAGTCCACTCACACATGCGCACAGTCACTGAGCCAGGTGCACACAATCATGGCGCAATGTCCGCAGGTGCTGGTCGTAGAAACTAATGGAGGAAAAAGCCTGACCAACTCATTTACCCCACAAACCCTCATCCTCCCAGTCCACTGGTTCTTTTGGATCACAAAGCTCTGTGGCTTTAGGGTCAAACATGGGGCAAAGATTCTTGGGGGTTCAATTTCTCTAGTGCTGCCATAGTGTTGCTCAGAAATGGGGTCAGGTCTGCACAGCTCAGAGGATTTCAGACTTCAGATGTTCTTTCCAATCTGACTGCTCTCCAGGGTACCTTCTCTCTCCCACCCATTCTGAGACCCTTATACAGTCTTATGAACTAGGGTTTGGGGGAAAACAAAACACCACAATGTAAAAACTTGATGCCTGTTCCTCACTATTTCCCAGGGACAGGAAATAAAGCCACCAATTATTAGGTATAACCCAAAACCTTTTTTTTTTTTTTGAGACTAGGTCTCACGATTTTTGCCCGTGGAACCGCAGGCTCACGTGTCCGGCCTTGGTATAGCCCAAAACCTTAAGAATCATTTTCAGCTGGGTATGGTGGCTTGTGCCTGGCTAGGGATCTCAGTTTGAATCCCACCTGGGGCCCGTAGTGAGACCTCATTCCAAAAAATAGCTGGGCGTGGTAGCGCACGCCTGTCATTCCAGCTACCTGGGAAGCTGAGGCTGGGGGTTGCTTTAGTCTGTGGTACCCCAGGCAACGTGAGCCTGCGGTTCCATGGGCAAAAATAGCGAGACCTAGTCTCAAAAAAAAAAAAAAAAATCATTTTCAATTATTTTCTTTCTCATATACACTATAAAATTCATTTTGCCAGCCTGTGCCTCTACCTTCTAAAGAGACCAAGAATCCACCCTCTTCTCATCACCCCCTGTGCTACCATCTCAGGGCAAACCACCTCTGTTTTAGACTACTACTACTTTGGATTCTAAACTGCTCTCCCGGCTTCAGCTCTTGTTACCTTTTAGTTTATTGTAGGCACAACATTTACAATTGCAGTATCTAATACAGTAGTCATGTGTGGCTATATAAATGTAAGTTAAAAATTAATTAAAACTAAATCAATAAAAGTTTCATTTCCTCAGTTATACTTGCCCTTTTTCAAATACTCAGAGTACACATGGCTAGTGGCTACCATATTGGTCAGAGGAGTGTTAAAAACAAGACAACAAAACCCAAAATGGAATCAATTATGCTAAGCCCTATGTTACCCAACTGAGACTTAACTTTCCATTTCACCCTCTGCAGAAAATGTAATCTTAAATGAGTTAATTAGAAGTCATCTAATCAGCACTCATTAGGAAGTATACCTGATAGACTCCTGCCATCTCCTACTGGAAAGTAACTTGTTTTAATAGTCAACTGCTTTTTTGTCTCAGGTAAATTTCTTGGCACTGCTACTTTTTGTCTATAAAAGTCTGTCATTTTGTATTCCTTGGAGTTACTCTCTGTCAGTTAACTTGGATCCTGACCTATTCATGAATTGTTGAATAAAGTCATTAAGAGCTTTAAATTTTACTCAGTTAAATTCTTTTTTTGTTTTTTATAACTTTTTTTATTAATATAACATTGGTTTACAACACTGTATTTGATTCAGGAATATAGGAGTCTCACCTTTTCAGATTTTACACTACCATAGACACCAAGGTACCTGCAGTCCCCTACCACAGTCTATTATACCTCAGTTCCCTTTACTTGCCATCCAGAATTTTGTTTTTTAACAGTAGATAGAACATTTTCATCACTAAACAAAGTTTTACCAGACAATATTGATCTATTATTTTATTTTCTTCTCAGCTTCCCAGGTAGCTGGGATTACAGGCACGTGCCACCACGCCCAGCTATTTTTTTGGAACTAGGTCTCGCTGTGTTGCCCCGAGTGGGACTTGAACCATGATCCCAGGCCCTGGCCACAGCTTCCTAGGCTGCTGCTTACAGGCATGCGCCACCATGACCGGCCAGAACTCTTACTCCTCTTGGTCACTACTAGGAATAGTCTGTGACTTGAAACTTAAACTAATGTGCACTCGTGGGAATGCCAGTGTTCATACCTCTCTGCCCTGAGAGATACCCAGCATCCCTCATCTACTGTTTTCTATGCCTGCCTTTGATTCACTGTTTCTCCCAAGCCCAAGTGGTTTAACAAGTCAGCTTTCTGTTTCAAAACCTGTTGTCTTTGGCATGAAGCAATAAAAGATGCCAATGTGTTTTCCTTGTATACATATATTCCCCACCCCTCTTATAAACTCATAGGGTGAGACTTTCTTCAGTGTAACACTGCTTTTCCATCCTGAAAGGCTGGTAAGGAAGGAGGGAAACAGGAGCCAGGAATATGAAAGGACTGCGAGGAAATATTAAAGGACTGAGGCGAAAAAAAGAGAGAAACAGGAGCCAGGCCAAGTAGAATTAAGAAGCATTTATTGCCTCAAGCTCTGGGGCAAGGTTCACTGACCCCAGGGTGAGGGGTTAGTGAAGTTGCCTATTTTATTTTTTAATTTATTATACACACACACACACACACACACACACACATATATATATATATATATATATATATATATATATATATATACTTTACATCATTGTCTACCCTGAGATCCTCCTGCCACCTTATCACCCATGAACCAACAATATTGACCTGTTAACACTTCATCGTATCATGTTTCTCACCTGCTCAAAATGCTCCGGTGACTATATCACATTTATGGTAAAAAATATCCACCAACCTGACCATGATCTACAGAAACCTGAGTAAGTCCCCTGCTGCACCATCTATCTCATTCTCTGCTGCTCTCTCCATTTCTCTCTCAGTTCTACACCCAGTCTCTTTGATATCTCTCGAATGTATCAAGTATGAATTTTCCTCAATGCCTTTAGACTTACTGTTCCCTTTATTGTGAGCACCCTTCCCTTAAATAATCACACAGACCACTTCTTCATTTAGATCTCTGCTCAAATGTCCCTTTTCCCATCACTACCCCATATAAAAAAAGAGTCAAGTCTCCTCCCTCCACCCCAATCGCTCTCTGGGTACTTATTCTGCTCTGTATTTCTTTATGGCATTTCCCAGTGCCTGATCCTTCATTATATATCTATTTCTTTATTGTCTGAGTCTCCCACTAGGACCCATGAAGAAGATAAAGGCTTTGCGGTTTTGTTCACTGCTCCATCCCCATGTGCCTAAACACTAGCCGGGACTAAATGAATGTTTATTGATTGAACTGCATGTTTTCTGTTCTGTAAATATCCCCAAGGCAAAAAATTACAAAGAACTTGGCTACCTTCTTAGAATGGGGACTAGGAAAAACACACAGAGGAAATGAATTAGTATCTTAACAAATTATTCTGTTACAAATCTATATTATAGAATTTAGTATGTATATATGTTGTCTTACACTTCCCTGAGGCTTGTTTTGAAAATGTGGATTGATTTCAAAGTGATTGCTATATCAGGGGAAATTTGAGCAAAATCCTAAGTTTTACATTTGTTTTTATATCACTTAATCCACAACAAATGCTGGTCAGCTTAGGCTGGGCATGGTGGCACATGCCTGTAAGTGGCAGCCTAGGAAGCCGTGGCTGGGGCCAGGGATCAAGGTTTGAGTCCTGCCAGGGGCACATAGCGAGACCTAGCTCCAAAAAAATATAGCTGGGCATGGTGGCATGCTCCTGTAATCCCAGCTACCTGGGAAGCTGAGGCTGGGGATTGCTTGTGTCTGTGGTAACCCAGCAACATGAGTCTGTGGTTCCACAGGCAAAAATAGCGATACCTAGTCTCAAAAAAAAAAAAAAAATTCTGGTGAGCTCAGAAAATTGTCCCTGCCTGATTCAAATCATGCAGAAATATACAAAACATATTCCAACATCACACATGTACCATGATGGGTCACACCATCCACCACTGGTGTTAGTACTTACCAAATTTCAGATCAGTCTCCTTCCACCATTTCTCAGTAATCACAAGCTTCAACTTTTCTGATAGCCACTTCCATAAGAAACTTCAGATCTTTTTTAGTACCATATTTACTACATTATTTGTCTTTCTTAACATCTATAAAACTGCACTACCATTTTATTACATTTTTCTTTTTTTTTTTTCCAACATAGTACTGGTGAAGTTTTCAGTGTTGTGACCCTAATCCCGTTTTTCTCATAAATCCTGAGAGATTTTGCAAAGCTCTGTGATTTTTGGAGCACATATATCACCTGATAATAGAACTGGCTGCACTAGGGTACATCTACTGTCTTCCCTGTCTCTCAACTCTTAAAATTATATTTTATTCCTTTTTTAATCCCCAAAGTTTCCTCCCTATCACCAAGACAGTGCAAGTAGCAGATGTTCACGTAAAGTTTGTTGCTCAATTCATCCTCATCTCCTCTCAAGAGATCCCCCATTAGCTTTCTGTCAAGCTGAGCTAGAAACAGGGATGCTCAGAAGAAACTGAAGAAACCTGCCCAGGGATGGTCTTAGCAGCAGCAGCATTGCCCTCCCAGAGCTTCCAGGGGTTCCACAGCAGGGAACTATTAACTTTTTACCCCAGGCCACCTTCCTATCCTGCTCCACAGTAGTGGAGAGTCCCCAGGAGGTAGAGAAAGGGCAGGCACAGAGCGCCAGGGGGTAGTGTCAGCAAGCGGCTCCCCAAGCTGGCTCTGCAGCACCCAATGATGCAGAAGCTTGCTGGTGCCGTGAGGAGGCCGGGAGTAAGATGTATTAACATCACAAAAGTTAATGAACCAGAAAAGGAAAAAATTAACATAAATTACCTTAGGCTGAAATCCTGCCTTCCTTGGCAGCTAGAGAACAAGTTCAATGTAGTACCAAAGGAAAATAAGGCCTTGGAAGCAAAGGCCTTAATGAGCTAAAATATCACCTCCGACCCTCCCTCGAAAATAATAACTCCCATATCATCTGGGCCTAGAAACAAATTATTCAGGGCTAGTAGCACAAAGAGACTAGTTTTATTTATGTTGCATTCCCACTAGTGCTTTGCGCATTGGTGGTGGTGGTGGAGAGGTGGTACGTAGTTTTGCAATGTTTTCCTTGGGAAGATGGTAGTATTCCTCTATCTGGGTAACTGTGGGAGTATCCCTTCCCCTTTACTGGGCCTCTGGCATCTCCTTACATCTTGGAAATGAGCGTCTTTACTGGAAAACTAGCTCCAAAGTTTCTGAGTGTAGAAGATATAGCTGTCTCACACAGGGAGAGCTATAACAGGAAGCTATAACAGATGCTTAGGGAAAGCAGCATTTGTCTGTCTAGAAAGCTTGAGTTCCCAGGATGTAGTTGCTGGGACAAAGGGAGAAGATGTGAAAAGGTGTTGATGAAAAACGAGTGTACACAGTGAGGCAGTACACTGGCATTAGAGAAGACAGCAGTAACAGAGATGTCTAGTGGTAGGAATGACTAAAGGACAATGATGCCAAGATACAATTTTAAGTTGTTATTTGAACTATGTGGTACATGATCCCTTCCATTTCTCTATAACTTTCATTGAAAGTCTTCCAAATAGGGATACTTCTGGAGAGTGAAGAGATTTGGACATCATGGGAGGAGAAAGGAATGGAGTAAGTCAAGAATTCTACAGTCTAATCTATGACAATGGGGCAAAAAAAACATACATTAGAACAAGGATAGTCTCTTCAATAAATGGTGCTGGGAAAATTGAATTGCTAAATGCAAAAGAATGAATGTAGACTACTCCCTCACATCATACTCAAGGACCAATTCAAAATAAATAAAAGACTTGGATGTAAAACCTGAAACCATAAAATATATAGAAGAAAACAGACAAAACACTCCATGACCCAAATCACAGAAACATCTTACAGGACACATCCATACAAGCAAATAAAATGAAAGAAAACATAAACAGCTTGGATTACATAAAACTCAAAAGCTTCTGTACAACAAAAAGAGACAATAACTAAAACAAAGAGACACCCACCAAATGACGAAAAATTTTTGCTCTCCATTCAACTGATAACAGTCTGCTGCTATCAAAGAACCACAAAAAACATACATCACTCAACAAAAACAAAGCACAAAGTCTAAAACTGGGCAGAAGATCTTTCTTTCTTTCTTTCTTTTTTTTTTTTTTTTTTTTTGAGACTAGTCTTGCTATTTTTGCCTGTGGAACCGCAGGCTCACATTCACCAGGGTACCACGGACTCAAGCAATCCCCAGCCTCAGCTTCCCAGGTAGCTGGAATTACAGGCATGCACCACCACGCCCAGCTATTTTTGGGGGGGACTAGATCTTGCTATGTTGCCCCAGGAGGGACTCAAACCGTGATCCTCAGTCCCAGACATGACTCCATAAGCGGTCGCGTACAGGCATGCGCCATCACACCCAGCTTCAAAAAATGGGCAGAAGAACTTAAAAGACACTTCTCCAAAGAGGAAACATAAATGGCCAACAAGCATATAAAAAAAAAATGCTCAACATCATTTATAATCAGGGAAATGCAAATCAAAACAATGATATACCATCTCCTACCAGTAAGAATGACCCATATGGGGGGGGGGGGGAAGCAGGCAACAGGTGCTGGCGAATATGTGGGAAAAAAGACACTTTTACACTGCAGGTGGAAATGCAAGCTGATCCAGCCATTAAGCAAACTACTAAAAAATGCAACTACCATTCAAACCCCAATACGACTTTTGGGACGCTATCAAAACTACTACTCTACTAATTCAAAAAGAAATCTGTACTCCTAGGTTTTTTGCAGCATTGTTTATAATAGCCAGGATACGGAAACAACCCAAATGCTCCGAAACAGATGAATGAATCAAAAATGGTATATTTACACAATGGAATATTACTCAGTAATTAAAAAAAAAAAACAAACTCTTGTCAATTGCAGCAACATGAACGGAGCTAGCAGGAATCATGCTAGCGGATATAAACCAGAAAGAAAAAGAGAAATACCAGATGTCCTCACCTATATGTGAGATATTAGGGGAAACAAACTAAAGGACAAGAAAAACTAAAGCTAACAACCTGGCAACAGCAAGGGAGGGAGAGAGAAGGAGGAGGAAATCAGAGGAGGGATGAGCACAAGAGATTAGGATGATAGTTCATGGGTAACATGGTGGTGGGAGAACTTCAAGGTATACAATGATATAAAAATACATATGTATATGTGATCAATCAATCAATATATATTGAAAAAACCAACAGAAATATTAACAACAAAAACTTTTTTTTGAGACTAGGTCTTGCTATGTTGCCCAATCCTAGGGACTCGAGCAACGCCCAGTCTCAGCTTCCAGGTAGCTGGGATTGCAGGTGCGCGCCACCATGCCCAGCTATTTTTTTTTTAAGAGTAGTTCTCCCTATGTTACCCAGGGTAGTGTTGAACCCATGGACTCAAGCAATTCCTAGCCTCAGCCTCTGGAGGCGGGATTAAAGAGTGTGTCACCATGCCTTGGCTAAGAAAAAAAACTTTTTATATCACATTGCAGTTTTATATCCTGTTTACTGGTAACTGGTAGAATAAATAATCCTCATACAAACCCTATGAAGAAGGATTCATTGTAACAATGTAATCTGAAAAGGACAGGATCCATATTCCCTGTCCCACCTAATGCAGGGTCGAGTCCAGCAGCCAGTAGGGAGCAGCCAGGGGAAACTAAAAAGAACTTGGGCAAGAAGACTTGTAGGAGGCATGTGGAACACAGAGACATGAAGAAATCACGCTTGCTTCTCAGCCTTGGGCCTGCACCAGGGACTTGGGAGAGATGTTGGTGAGAGACCTGTAGGGACAACGGCAGGTTTTATCTTGACTTACACTTGGATTTTGCTCCTTTCCTCCAGACTTGCCTAGATTCTTCTGCCCCCTTCTTATGGTTCCCCACCAGAAGGTGCCTTAGATTTTTGGCAAGTTTTCAGGCCTCAGAGGCCCCACTTGGGGCCAACTCTGTTTGACTGGGTATTTATCCACAAAAGAATGGGTAAATTCAGGTGTTCCACTGGGAAATTATTATCCTATATTCTTCCTCTTTCTAGAAACATTAATTCTATTAAAGTTCTTTCCTGTTGAAGGTCTTTTTTTTTTTTTTTTTTTTTTTTTTTTTTTTTTTTTTTTTTTTTTTTTTTTTTTTTTTTTTTTTTTTTTTTTTTGAGACTAGGTCTTGCTATTTTTGTCTGTGGAACCGCAGGCTCTCGTTGCCCGGGGTACCACAGACTCAAGCAGTCCCCAGCCTCAGCTTCCCAGGTAGCTGGGATTACAGGCACACACCACCATGCCCAGTTATTTTTTTGGAACTAGGTCTCACTACGGGCCCCAGGCGGGACTCGAACCGCGATCCCTAGCCCCTGCCGCTTCATAGGCTGAAGCTTACAAGCACGAGCCACCGTGCCCGGCTCTGTTGAAGGTCTTAACCACACTACGAATGTTTTGTCTTGCCGGGCACGGTGGCTTATGACTGTAAGCTTCAGCCCTATGAAGCGGCTGGGGCTAGGGATCGCGGTTTGAGTCCTGCCTGGGGCAAGTAGTGAGACCTAGTTCCAAAAAATAGCTGGGCATGGTGGTGCACGCCTGTTTTTTATTTTTGTTTTGTTTTGTTTTGAAACTAGGTCTTGCTATTTTTGCCCGTGGAACCACGGGCTCACGTTGCCCGGGGTATCACAGACTCAAGCAATCCCCAGCCTCAGCTTCCCAGGTAGCTGGGATTGCAGGCGCGTGGCACCACACCCAGCTATTTTTTTTTGGAACTAGGTCTCGCTACGTGCCCCAGGCGGGACTTGAACCGCCATCCTTAGCCCCGGTTGTGGCTTCCCAGGCTGCCATCTACAGGCATGCGCCACCATGCCAGCTAATGGCGTGTGCCTGCAATCCCAGCTACCGGGAAGCTGAGACTGAGGATTGCTTGAGTCCATGGTACCTACCCCAGGCAACATGAGCCTGCGATTCCACAGGCAAAAACAGCGAGACCTACTCTCAAAAAAAAGAAAAAAAAAAAGCTTTGTCTTTATGCAGCAGATGGTAGAATCCATTTAAAGTGTGCAAGTATGGTGGTCTTGGGGTACCCCATAGTCTGCCTGTTAGCATTCTTATTATTACCCTCATTTTACACATAAGGAAACTGAGGTACAGAGAAGTTAAACAACTTGTCCGAGGCCACACAACCAGGAAGTGGCAGAGCTAATAGCAATAAAAATGCTCTCCCTTTCTTTTCCCTTTAGGCTTAACAAACACTGTTTTGTTTTTTACATTCCAAGAGCAAAGAGCCTGACTACAAAGATAACATCAGAACTGCTGACCACCAGGCCATGGGGAAAGCAAGCCAGCATCAATCAGAATCATCAGACACATGTGTCACAAGGATAGACATGCTGACCCTTGCCCACTCTGTTGTGGTATCACTTCTAAACTTAAAAAATAGGCCCGCAGCATACCTTGCCCAGTAGGCAAGTTTGGGAGGTTGAAGAATAAAGGATAAAGAGAATGAATGGAATTGCCCTTGGAGGGGGAAAAAAAAGGGTGGGGGGGCATAAACTGATGATCTATTAAGCTGATGACCTTTGTGCAGATTCAGATCATCAGTCAGAACCCACCCTGACCCATCCCTTGGAATACAGGGTCTCAGGATCCTCTATGCACACTCGATCTCTCTCTCTCTTTTTTTTTTTTTTTTTTTTTTTTTTTTTTTTTGAGACTACGTCTCACTATTTTTGCCTGTGGAACTGCAGGCTCACGTGGCCCGGGGTACCATGGACTCAAGCAATCCTCAGCCTCAGCTTCCCAGGTAGCTGGGATTACAGGCACATACCACCACGCCCAGCTACTTTTTGGGACAAAGTCTTGCTGTGTTGCCCCGAGCAGTCTGGAACCGCGATGCGATCCGTAGCCCCAGCGGCTTCATAGGTTGAAGTTTACAGGCACGAGCCACCGTGCCCAGGTCACACTTGACCTCTCTTGTCTCACCTGCTTTGACTTAGCAATGTGTTTCAATAAATCCGCCTTCTCTGTTCTCTACCCTATCTCCAGCTTACATCCAACTCTCCCCACAAAAGGACAAGGATGTAGTGTCACTGTGGATTTGAAGCTGGAATAAGTGAAATAGCTCTGCTTGGAACAGTCAGGGAGCCTACAAGCCCACAAGGTAATAAAGGTTTTTGGGTGAAAATGATTTATGGAGCTGGATGCGGTAGCACACCCCTGTAGTCCCAGTGCTGAGAGGCTGAGGCCAGGAATCGTTTGAGTCCTCAGGTTCAGGTAAATGAAATGCTTTTGAAAAGAAAAAACTCAGGAAGACTTCATGGAGGAATGACCTCCTGCAGAACAGTGGATTGGATCATGAGGTTCTGAAATCTCATTCAAAGAATTTCTCAGGCCAACAGGCACATGAAAAACTGCTCAACATCGCTAGTAATAAGGGAAATGCAAATCAAAACCACAATGAGATACCACCTTACACCAGTAAGAATGGCCCACATCCAAAGAACAGGCAACGCAAATTGCTGGCGAGGATGTGGAGAGAAGGGAACACTACTACACTGCTGGTGGCAATGTAAACTAGTTCAACCACTA